>QEOT01006787.1:123886-138640 GCA_003123785.1 Pterocarya stenoptera
AAAAAAAAAACATAGAATGAGAAGAGATAGGATAGATTAGCGAATATTACCAAACATCCTTTAGACTATCACTTCAATCACGGAAAAGATACATATTAACTTAGTCTAGACCCGTACAAAACGCCAAGAGTACCATAGAACGCGTGAAGTCACAGTTTTAGAACTTCCAAACCAACTTTGACTGTTGGAGTACCGCATATTCGACGGCTTATGCTACGGATCATTATACTATGTATAATTAAAAAAACACTCACTGAAATATACATGATCAGAACCAAACCACACAAAAGTAGCAACCAAGAATCCTTCAAAAACAAAACCTTGGAAGTGGCTCAGTGCTTTGAGGCATAGTGATTTATTAGTGATAGTGCATTACTGGTGACTTGTGCTACCTTGACAATCCGTGCCTTAATGGACGCCTTGATTTTGCCATCCAAGGCCTTGCCAGCGAACCCATCAACGCATGTGTTCTCATCGGTTAGTGCTGCACTGACCCACGTCTCAACATTGCTCATGTGCCACACAAATTCCTGACCCTTGGCTTTACC
Organism: Pterocarya stenoptera; assembly: GCA_003123785.1. Lineage (NCBI taxonomy): Eukaryota > Viridiplantae > Streptophyta > Magnoliopsida > Fagales > Juglandaceae > Pterocarya > Pterocarya stenoptera. Next base: position 124,435 of record QEOT01006787.1, read on the forward strand.
AATGTTCTTGAGCTCTTTGATCGACTGGCCTAACCTGTCCACAGTATCACTCATCTCCTCCAAGCAATCTGCAATAGCTTCATACTCCTTGTTCTTCAATCCCTTGAACTTCTTTAACTTTGACACGAATGTCCTAGTGGATTGAGCACTGGACAGGCTCACGGACAAGGCGGTCTGAGCCAACTGGTGTGGGCTTTGTTGGATTTCTGCGGCGAAGGCTGAGAGAGATTGAACGCATAGGGCAGGATAGGTTGTGGATCTGCATGAGGCCTTGATGAAATTTGTGGCACCGCCACTCGAAGCGGCTGCTGATGACATGGCTGCAGCGGCAAAGCACAAGACAGAGAAAAGTAGCAAAAGATGGGAAACCTTAGCCATTATGTTAGGGAGGGAGAAATGGGTGTCTTGGTTTAGTTTAGAGAGGATGAGTGGTTTGAGAGCCAGATGAGTGTGTATTTATAGAGGACTTACGAGGCACCGTGCGCCAATGCGTGTTGTGTTCTGGGAAAGAAGCACTAGTACAAATTAAAGGAGCCGATATCTTTGTCCAAAGTTTTCAGAAATTAAGGCGCATGATATGGAGACAAATTAGTATCATAAGAAAATAATCTGCTGCACTTCGCTTCTAGATCGAGATGGTGGATCTTCTTTATTTTAATGCCATATGGGGGGCCTGTAGTGTGTACCTTGGGGGCTGTACATTTGACCTTAACTTACCGACATGACCCGTACCTAATTTTGGAGTAATTTGTTCCTGTGTTTGTAGATAATAAGTGGTATGTAGCTCGTCATATATTTATTTATTTATTTAATATTTAATAATTAAAAAAGTAATTTTTAATAAATTGGTATATCTTTTTATTTTTTAAAAATATTTAAAGATATTTAATATAAGATTTGTAATACACATATTCAAAGCTGGGCGCACATGGATTTCTAATTGGGTGGGACCTATTTAACGAGGCCATAAAATATATTTATATATATATATTTTTTATCTAACTTTAAATGGTTCCAATCCAAAGGCGAAAAAATGTGTCCCACCACGTGATACTCAAATTCTAGTGCTAACATCATCACATATTATGCTAATACATTTATCAATATTTTTTAAATGAAAATAAATTTATGAATTTTAATTGCTTGAAAAAGAAAATGAAAACGATGCCTTAAATCATGCTACCGACCTGGACCCAAAGCTTCTGCTCTACAACTTGGACTCATCATTTTCCATGTGTGTTTTTCTTTTTTCTTTTTAGTCATTCTGCTTGGAGTAATTCTACATACAGTCGTAGAATGCACAAATGTCATACAGTCGCTTTGAAAAGGTATGGGGTCCGCTATTAAAAACTTAACTTTTTTTCAAGTGGGTCTCATCTTTATTCATTTTTTATTAAAGCGACTGCACGCCGCTTGTACATTTACAACTGTATTTATTATTTCTCTTCTACTTGAGTTTGATGGTGTTGTTATCCTACCTATGCGGAAGCAAAATCTTATTTGTTTCACATAGGAGGACAGTTTTTTCTTTTCCTTTTAATCACTCTTTACTTTGTAATTATTAAAAGGGACCAATAAAACAGACACGCATCATAACATTTGATAGACCGTACGTTTTTTAAGATTCGTAGGCCAAAACTTATGGATTTGATCTCGAACATAATTGTTGATCACGACAAGTTGATAATGGTGTGAAACTTCAAAAAGTGAATCCAATGAGGAAACATGGATATTGAAAACTTTGAGAAAAGCAAACCTAAAGTAATGTGAAACCATTTACCAGCATTAGCAGCTGAACCAAAGCAAATCGCACGGCTTTGCTAAAAGTAAAGTTTTTTTTTTTTTCTTTTATTTATTTATTTTGTTATCTCGGCTTAAAAGTAAAAGCTAATAAATGATTGCCGACCCAACTAGTGAAATATTAATTCTCTTGTTGTGGGGCCAAAAGTGAATTTACAGAAGTGCTCATAAATGCAGGAACCAAGCATCCGTGCAGAGAACTCACGGGTCACCTACTTTTTTGGTTGTTGGTTGAAATAGTTGAATTTTATTCAAGGCACAATGGAAGTACTTTCCTTTTTATTTTTCCACTCAGTAGGTAAAATATTCGTAGATAAACTGCTAGATTACATGATACAAGTTTTAACAGAGTGGGAGTCCCTTATAATCCTTTCAAAATCAGCAAATACAACAAAAAAAAATTTGGAGTTAAAAGTTTGACTCCCATCCATTTTCTACTAAGAAAAGATACTTGAAGTGATTTTAATCTAATCTGATAAGCATATTATAAAACTACGGCTAGAAGCCGCAATAAGGAGTTGTGTGCTACATATTATTGGTTTTGGTTTGGCTACTTACATGACCACTTTCACTTGATCATTAGTTAGGAAAATCGAAAACATAGAGTAGCAATCGGAAACACTATCAAATGGCCGGCGAAGGGTTGTCACTGGCGATGGTGGTGCATGCAAAACACATGCCACACTAAAAGTGGAATGGTAAGTCGAATCTGAAATATCCGATACCTCTGATCCCAACGGTACCATGCGTGCTGGCAGGAAGCTCTCCAAAGCGCAGCTGCGTATGAATCTCACACAAGACAAAAGCCGCATGTGAGATGTACACACCTCTCTAAATGATGGATTTCTTTCATCTTCTGATAGATTGGCATTTGGAGAGGCTAATGGTGGGGCACGTGTCGATTCTAGATCGCCGGTAACTTGGTAAGCAGCATATCGGCATGTTTCGGTGCTAACAGGTTAAAACTAAAAGACAAAACGGAACGAAAGAAAAAGCTAAACGGAAGCTGGCGAGGGGAGGAGGTGGGTGGAGCCAGCCACCCCCCTCCCCTGTGAACGGAGGAGTGTCCTGGGTAAGGCGATGGAAAATTTTCAGCTGGAGAGAGCTTTCGGCACAATGAAAGTACTTGTTGTGTAAGTTTGTAATTTTCAATTTATTTGATTTTAGATGTGACGGCCAAGTTTAAAAAAATAAATTGTCCAAAAAGTTATTGAATTTAAAAGTTAGAAAGAATACTAAAGAGAGTTAAAGACGTTCTGTCAATCCAAGGCAACGGTCTTTCATTGAAGAGGTCTTTGTCTGAAAAAGTAATGGCTCGATCGGGAGGGATTGAAGAGATTCATTCAGGTCTCATTTATTTTATTTCGTGAAGCTTCATTTGTCAAAACGTTTGTTTTGGCACTCTTGGATTTTAGGCTTTCTTGGAATGAATCTGACAAAATCTTAATTTCAATTGGTTTATCTAAGTACTCACCCAAAATCTTAAGGGCTATTTTCTGATGTTTAGACGCGCACGTATCAAAAAGGGAAAAATAATTGAGATGAAGATGAATGAGAAACACAGAGATGGTTGCATGGCATTGGCATCGGTGATAAGGAATGCGGGTGATTGAATTGGCTAAAAATCAACAGCATGATCCCTGAAATCTTGCACGTGATAAACTCTAAATAGAATATTAAATTGTGAGCGGTGAATGATATTTACAGTCATAAAGAATATAAGCATAGCTCATTTTCTTTAAAAATAAATCAATATAAGATCTACGTGAAAAAATTAAATTTTTTAATAATAAATCTCACTTTTTTTAAAAAAAAGTGCCTGATCCTTACATAACTTATAACTATATCTAGCATTACTCTAAATCATTATATACGCAATTTCCAAAAATCTGGGTCAATAAATATTAAGAATGATTTGTGGGACAAGTAGTCTTGTTGGGTTGTTTATGATTTATGATCAATTTGCAAGGTTAGCTTGTGAACTGAAGTTTGGGCCAAATTTATGTCTGGAGTTTTTCTACATTGCTTCCTACTGTTTCTCAACCTCCGCACACCATCTTAGGTGTCATTTGTTTTTTTTTTTTTTTTAAATGTGCATTTTAGAGCTTCTGGATTCAAATTTTCCCAAACCCTGCATTCTCCCTTCGGACCCTTCCTGTGTCATCCCCTACCCCTCCCCCTCTCCCTTGGCATTCTCTCCCCCAACTCATTATCCTTCTGCACAGCTTCATCCCTCTGCCCGATTGGCTATGCTGCCGACATCATCATCGACCGTCTTCTACTTCCGCTGCTATCGCACACATATCCAGCACTAAAAAATACTAAATATAAGCTCCAAAAAAGATATATATATAAACAAGAAAATCGATATATTTTTTTTTATAGGTGTTATTTCGATTTCTTTGCACTTGTAAATAAAGTAAGAAGTAAAACATAATTGCATAAAAAAAGAAACCAAATTTATCCAAATATGTTAGAAAGATTGAGCAACATGAATTTTAACCCATCTCCAAGGGGTGAGGGAAGAGTCCGAGGATCTGTTGAGGGGTGCTGCAACGTGGGGCGTTGGAGGTCAAGGAGAAGAGGGGTTCAAGTCTAAGAGCGCTGGGGTGTTGCAACAAGGTGCGCTAGGGGTGAGGGAGAAGATGGATTCGACTCCGAGGGTTGGGATGAGGGGTGTTTGTTTGAGGGAAGCTCGGGAGATTGAGGGGGTGAGGGAGAAGAATCGTGATGTAGGCGTGCGTCAAACCAGGTTTGTCACTGAGGTGTGTGGCGTGCAATTAAAAAACCGGAGGTTGAGTAAATTATTTCTTATGTCCGGCCCCCTATAACCATTACGAAATATTTGAAATTTGGAAAATGATAGAGAGAATACTTTTCACAACTTTTTGTACAACTATATTTTAAATGAGATATTTTTGTAAAGTAACTTATAAAAATAACATCATTTTATATAAATACCCTCATTTTCATAAATAATTGTATAAAAAGTTGAAAAAGGATGTACATGCATCATTACTCATTTAGACCTGAAAATTATGCAACTGATAAAGGGTACTTACTATTTTAGGAAGTCCGTAATAAAATCTGAAAATGGAACCAAAGTCGCAGAATCACTTTATTATGCAATACTCACGCATGATGATTCCAAGCCAATAAACAGTCAATCACTCCAGAAAATATCCACACTCAATGTGACAAAGAGAGGCACCTCGCTTAGTGAAAAATGAAACGAAATCTACCACCGCTGGGGACCCTGTAGACAAATACTTCCCCAAGGATTGCAAAATTGTTTCTCCAAACATTCCAATTTCATTGTGATTTTCATGCCTTTTTAGATATGTTTGGGAACAGATACGATTCATTACATGTACACACAACATTTTTTTTTTATTCCATCCCAAGTCTTTAATGGCTAGAGGGGTTGAGCATAAATATGAACGAATGAGGCATGGGTATGGCAAAAATCTGTACTACAATCCCAATGAAGATCCAAAGTTGATGAACAGGTTAGCTTTGTGCACGACCAGCCAATTCTCCGTAATCCAAATGATCAATTGAAGGCGATGCAGGTCCAATAGATGTGCATAAAGAACCTGATATCATTAAACGTGCATCTGGTACCCATTTCGGGGCGGAGAGACTCAAATGGCTTCTTGCGGCCGTAGTGAGCCAAGATGGACGATCTGATCCGTGGTATATGGAACCCATTTATTCACAGATGGGTCTACAGATCCAGTCCTCGTTCCATTATCATCATTCTCACTCTTTCCACACCATCCAATCTACCCGCATTGGTGTAAATATTGATCAAAAGTTCATAATTAAGTTCATTATCCGGTTCCAACTCAAAAAGCTTTTCAGCCGCCACTTCTCCAATATCCACGTTTCCATGAAGAAAGCAAGCATATAGCAATGCCCCCCACACTGTTGGACCAGCCTCAAACTCCATTTTCTCCACTATGACCGCATATGCCTCCATGAGCAGTCCTGCCCTCCCATAGAGATTAACCATGCAAGCATAATGTTCCATGATAGGGTTTATTGCATATTTCCCCTTCATCATAGAGTACAATCTTTCCCCATCCTTCACCAAGCCCAGATGGGCACAAGCTGATAGTAATGACACAAATGTGATACTATCTGGAAAAGTACCAGAATTCTCCATCTGCTCGAAGTACGTTAAAACTTCCAGGTCTCTAGAGTGAGCAGAAATTATAGAGTTCCATGACACAACATCCCTCTCAGGCATGTGCTTAAACAACCATTGTGCTCGATCCAACTTTCCGTGATTTGAGTACGCAGCAATCAATGAATTAGCAACAGATAAATCCCACTCAAATCCTTGACGAAGAATCCACCCATGAATTTGGAGTGTAAGCTTCAGTGATGACAAACTGGCAAGTATTGTGGATATAGCAACTGAGTCTGGTTCATACCCTTCTTGAAGCGTTTGGCAGAAGATCTCCAATGCCTCCACCAAAAGCCCATGACGAATATAACCCGTGAGCATAGCATTCCACGAAACCAAGTCCCGGGAATTAATCTTGTCAAAGACCTTCCGGGCCTTTACAATGTCACCACACTTCGCATACATGTCAACAAGAGCATTGAGCACAAACCCATCATTTGCAAAGCCCGAACGAACCACACGGCGATGCACCTCCTCCCCAACACAAATCGAACCAATTCCCCCACAAGCTTTCAACACGCGAGGGAACGTGAATGGGTCCGGTTCAACACCCTCTTCCTCCATTTGGAAGTACAGCGCCATGGCATCTTCATATAGACCCAACTCAGCATACCCGGAGATAAGCGAATTCCACGGAAAAGCCGAAGCATCACGATCAACCATTTGATCAAACACCTGGTGAGCTTCTTCGATGCGTCCGCACAACGCATATAACCGCAGAAGTTTCGAAGACAACCCTGCATTTCTACGTAAAAGGTTTGGGGGAATAAGGCGGTGAACTCGGATGCCGTGATCAATGGCCTGTAAACGGTAGCATGTTTCTAAGAGGGAAGAAAATATTTCGGTGTCAATTTTGATACGTTGGCCAACGGAGGCTTCGAGGTCATCAACGATTGCGTCAAGGGCTTGGGCTTTTGTTTGGGTGTAGGGTTTTTGGTTGATCAGGAGTGGGGTTGGGGTTGAATTTGGGAATGAGAGGGAGGTGTTTTTGTTTCGGTGGATTCGTTTTTGTTTCGGAAGTTTCTTGCTCTTGGAAGAGCAGTAGTAGCCGTAGAGGGCGGAAGAATTAGTTGCGTGGAAAGCCACTGGTTGTGGTTGTAGTTGTAGAGTGCCTACCATATTTGGACTAACGAAGGAAGAAATATGAATTGCAAATCGTCGATTTGCATTCATATGCATACGGACCTCACGGGGAATCCCTGTACGTGACATTTAGTCCCCCTAGTGACTTTTACTTTTAATTAATTATTAAAATGAAAAATCTGGCGTTTTATCGCAAAATGACTTGTTAATAAATTATTAATATAACTACTAATTTTTAATGATATAAAATAAGAAAACTATCACTGTTCGTACTTTAGAACTATCTATCTAATAAGTACTCATGTAATAATTTTTAATTGTGTTTTAAATCCCAAGTAGATTTATATAAATCCGAGTTCCACAATTTTTATTTTTTTATTTTTTATTTTTAAAGAAGGTCCGACACTATCTTGGCAGTAATCGGCTGAATTGGTTGCAGAAATTCTTCACACATTTCGAAAGATATGTATATTCAAAGAGGAAAAATAATCATGTATATTCAAAGAGTCTGATGGAATTTAAGTTTCTGTGGTGGCAATTACCTTCCATCAAACATGAAACGAGTTCTCATATGCTGTAGCCATTGTTTCCCAGAGTACCCTTTTCTTTGCATTATAAAAAACACAAGGGAACTCGAAATAGAGCAGTAACGCTACAGATTTTATGTTGCACCCTAATCTCTGTACAAGCACAGTAAAAAAAAAAACAAGAATTATAGAACATTTTCCCTCTAAGCTTATGTATGTTTTCCTCTGCTGAATTCCCACTCTTTAAAAAGCTTTTAGTCTGTCCTAGCTCGAACTTTGGTTGACACCCGCAATTAACTCTCGCTTATCACCTGCTGCGGAACAAAGAATCAAGTCATTGTCCTTCACGAATGGCAGAGAGTATGAAATGATAACAATTAGTTTCCTAATAGTATATATATAGCAGCCAAGATCATTTGGATCAATTGGCAACACCTTAGTTTCTCACTAAGAGAACCAAGGATCGAATCCCCCCTCCCCATGTATCGAAAAAAAAAAAAAAGTATATATATAGGCTTATAATGTGAGAAAGATAGTAACAAGAGCATGAGATTTACAATATTTAGCGAGCATTTACTGCTATCCCAAACAATAAATATTGTAGGACCGCACACTACATCTAACTCTCTAGCCCTAGACTGCTAGATTTCGGACACAAACCTAGAGGATCTCGATTACACAAGGTAAGTGTCATACAGTACCTATTGTATGAGAGTTATCAATAAAAAGTTAAATTTCATGCCCCTGACAATAAAGCAGCACTAATATAATGATAAGTGGCAAATTCCTGATTACTGGCATTGAAAGGGGGACCAATTATAATAAAGAGAACTGCTACAGACATAAAAAGATTACACAAAGTAAACCCAAAAACTGATGTGGTTTCATAGAATCAATTAGATCTACTTTATAATAAAAATATATTTACAATCCGATGTACCACATCAAGTCACATCAGTTTGAGAATTTACTTTTGTGTAATCTATTTGTGGCTAAAATGTTTTCCTATAATAAAACATACCCCACATCCAGCAAAAACTGGACGAACTTGTTCGAATATTTCATCTTCTTCTCCTACTGCACAGATCTGCACACATTGACTTCTGTTACATCATTTATTATAATACTAAATCTCAAATGGGTGCTCTAAATTCATCAAAAAGGGGGAAAGAAAATAAACTATGCTGAACTTTCTGCTCAGAAGCTGGGTCTTACCTTATGTTATCAACTGAGTATTATTGACCTTATTATGGAGTGAGACTCTCTTCTTATTGTTAATTCGTTCGAGAACAATTTGTTGTCCCATTGGTCCTATTTCAATATTTGGGATGACATTCTTCGTTTCAAATGTGCTTTCCACTTTGATATATTCCATGTATACAGACAAGGCAATGCCTTAGTGGATAGCCCTGCTTCCTTCGGCACAATGAGCAACACAGCAAGTTTTTCCTCCCTCTACGAATTACCTAAATACATGATTTGTATATTTTCTTTGGATGGTCCAGGAATTCCCATGTTGCATTATTAATTTCGTTTCTCTCCTTATCTTGATTGTAACTAGATTTTATTAAGGACTATAGTTTTTTATAGGAGCCTGGTTTTGGGATTTCTGTAACCCCCTTGCTCCACTTTGTATAAGGTATTCCTCCGCCATAAGCTAATCAATAAAATTGGGATACCTTCCTCTTCTAAAATAAATGAATAAATAAATAAACTAGATACATGAAAGCCAAGCCAATGAGACATGTATCCATATAAAAAAGAAGGCTGTGAACCTCGAACACTACCAGCCCATAGATAATTAATAATTTTCATTTATACCTTATGAAGTTTTCCTTTCTTCGCATAGTGATTGACAACAGGAAGATTCAATGCTTCAAACACTTTAAGACGTTTCTTGATGGTATCTATATTATCATCAACTCGGCCCTACAACAAAAGACACCATTCCCTTGAATAATGGTTTCTATCAGAGCTTCTTATATGAAAATATATAATGCAAAAGAACCTGATTACGGTTAAGCACTCGTTTCACCATCTCTTCTACGGGGCAATCAAAGAAAAGCACAATGTTTGGTTCAGCTCCAATCTGCATTTGGAACAATATGGTTACATACAAACAGTGTTATAATGCTAGTAATGAAGAATCATCTCGTTTGAAATGGAGTCTTGATAAGCACTTTTTTTAAAGTTTTTTTGTTATTATTATTATAAGTAAACAATTATATTGATAAGAATAGGAATAGCCCAAGTAGACAAGATGGTATACAAAAGGTCACACCTAATTATAGAAAAGTAATAGAAACAAGAAAATCATGAAAATCGAGACCACAAAAAATCTACAGTTGTGGCCCAAAGAAAAAGAGTGCTAACAAAAAAAAATCTAAGTTCTACCGGTGAGCACTCCTTGTCTTCAAATGTGCAAACATTTCACTCCTTCCACAGGCACCACATGATACAAATCAGGACCATTTTCCACACCACTACGATTTGTGGGAGACCTCGTAGATTTATCCAACTGGCCATGAGCTCCATCACTGTGGCTGGCATAACCCAAGCTAAGTGCATTCCATTAAACAATTCATTCCATAACGTTCCAGCCACCTCACAATGCAACAGTAAATGATCCACAGTTATACCATTTTTCTGACACATGCAACCCCAATCTACTATAATCACCTTACATCTTCGTAGATTATCCGTCATCAAGATCTTACCTGAAGCTGTTGTCCATACAAAAAATGCCGCTTTGGGAGGCGCCTTGTTTTTCCATATCTTTCTCCATAGAAATTCTGTATTCTGTAGTTGTGTAAGAGACATACAGAAAGAGCGGACCGACAATACACCTTTGCCAGTGCAAATCCACCACATCTTGTATGCTCCTTGGATTCTCGGCCTCATGGAGTATAAAAGAGTAAAGAACTCCTCAATGCTGCCAACTTCCCAATTCTGGGATGCTCTAGTGAAATTCACGTTCCACTGGACTAGGTCCCCAATAACTCCACACAATCAATTATTGATGCATCTTTCTCACTTGCGATCCTAAAGATTGCCGAAAAATAATCCTTTAAGGCTTGATCTCCACACCATAGATCAGTCTAGAATTTTAAACACCATTCTAGTATATTGATTAAAGATCCCCCACCCCCTTCGAATGTGTTTCCAAACTCCATTCCATAAACCCCATGAACCTCCCTAGTGCACCATCCCCCCACATTCCTCCATATTAGCAATTGATCACTAACTTCCGCTTCCGTATTATATCTCCACAACTACTTCCCAAGCAAGGCTCGATTGAATATCCTCAAATTTCTAATGCACAACCCACCTGAAGAGACTAAAGAACATACCTTATCCCACCTGACTAGATGATACTTGAATTCTTCTCCTATCCCACCCCAAAGAAAGTCATGATACAGCTTCTCAATACGGTTTGCCACACTTCCTGGAATTGGGAATACAGATAAAAAATACATTGGTAGATTAGAAAGAATACTTTTGATGAGGGTGATCCTACCGCCTTTCGAGAGATAAATATAATCTCTTCCAACCTGCCAATCTACGTTCAATCTTCTCCACCACTATATCCGAAATCGATATAGATCTTGCAACTGCCCCCAAATGAAGACCAAGGTAATTCATGGGAAGCAAGGAAACCTTACATCCAAGGATACTAACCAGCTGCCTGATGTTATGAACATTGCCCACCGGCACCAATTCTGATTTATCAAAGTTCACTTTCAAGCCGGATACCGCTTCAAAACAAAGTAATAATACCCTCAATGTTTGAACTTGGCTTTGTTTTGCCTCACAAAAAATAAGTGTATCATCTGCAAACAATAAATGAGATACGTTAATAGTGGCCCTATTAGGATCACCCACTGAGAATCCCTCAATAAAGCCACTGTTCACCAAGGCTAGAATCATTTTGCTAAGTGCCTCCATGACAAGAATGAATAAGAGTGGGGACAAAGGATCTCCTTGTCTTAGGCTCCAAGGGCTATTAAAGTAACCATTTGAGCAACCATTCACCAATACAAAATACCTCAACGTAGAAATACACCATCTAATCCACAAATACCATTTCTCCCCAAAACCGCACCTCCCAAGCACACATAGTGAAAACTCCCAGTTTACATGATCATATGCCTTCTCCATATCTAACTTGCATAGGATTCCCAATTGGCCAAATTTTAGCCTACTATTAGGCATTAACTAGAAATGAGGACTGAATCCAGAATTTGCCTATCTTTAACAAAAGCATTTTGGGGTTTTGTTATGATCCTTCCCAAAACCTCTCCTAGATGATTGGAAAGCGCCTTAGTAATAATCTTATATATCTCATTCACAAGGCTGATAGGCCGGAAATCCTTCACCTCGGAAGCCCCAATCTTCTTAGGAATGAGAGCTATAAATGTGGCATCAAGGCTATTATCAAATTTCCCAACTGAAAAGAATTCTTGGAATACTTTCATCAAATCCACCCTCACCACATCCCAACAAGTCTAAAAAAATCCCATGGAACAGCCGTAGGGGCCAAGTACTTTATCTTTGACCATTCTCCTTATCACGGTGTGGACCTCTAACTCCTCAAAGGGCTGCTACAGCCACAAAACCTGTTGTGGATCTATGGACTCAAAGAATAGTCCATCGAGTGTTGGCCGCCATCCCACCTATTTAGAAAGTAAGTGTTCATAAAATCCCACAGCATGCTCCCTAATCACTGGAGCCTCCGTACATTCCACTCTGGCTATTTTCAGCATCTCAATAGTATTAGTTCTCCTATGGAAGTTGACCACTTTATAAAAGAACTTTGTGCCACGGTCTCCTTCTTTCAACCATAAAGCTCTTGATTTTTAACACCAAGAGATCTCCTCCAATAACACCACCCTTTCTAATCTGCCTTTAACTCAGCCTTCCTAGATGCTTCCTCCATAGAAAGAACCCGCCCCTCCTGTGTCCTCTCTACCTCCTGAAGCTCCTCTATCATGGCCTTTTTACAATCTCCTACATCACCAAAAGCTTGAATATTCCATAGCTTTAAATCATTTTTTAGAGCTTGCAGTTTACCTACAAAAATGAAGCTAGGAGTGCCATTAAACAGATAAGAACCGCACCATTGCCTACCCTCTCCACATAGCCTTCAGTTTTCAGCCACATATTTTCAAACTTGAAATACCGACACCCACCTTGAATACCTCCACCATTGCCTAACCCTCTCCACAAGATCGAGGCTGCACACTTGACCTCACCTCCGGCAGCCTCTGTGAACCTCCTCCTCCCCTGTTAATCTCAGTTTTTTCTTCTAGAGAGATCTCTCCCAACGCAGCAGCCATATTCCTCCAACCCCTCCCCTCCATATCTTCAAGGATGAAGATGGAGTTACGTCTTCCACCTCCACCATATTCCACCAGCGCCATAAACCTTCCTCAGGCATTTGCGCACCTCTGTGCTATAAAGCTTCTGTCACCCTCCCTTTTTGTCGCATACAACTCCTTCATCCCACTCCTTACGCTTTCCTCCAATGTTCTGATGAACCATTGCACCGCAGCTTTCCCAAGTCTTAGCTCCTTCATTACCCTCCAGCTCCTCTCTGTGATGAGCACCGAGCTTCCCTCCTTCTTCTCTATGATGAGCACCGAGCCTCCCTCCTTCTTAACAAACCCCCCAAGATCAGCAACTAAAATCCTATGCGTTCTAAACAACCTTAGAACACCCCACACTCCTCATCAACAGCGTTCTTCCCACTTTTTTGAAAGTCCTACATCTATTTATAAATATCATTATTTTGCCATAGAGTTAACTCTTGCAGGTGTAACAAAAGTTCTGTTGATCGAGGGTACATATTGTAATGCAAAAGTATGGATCTCCCTGAGTTCATTTGGCAATTATGACAAATGGAGGAAGACTAAATTTTCTTTGGCCAGTTTTGATAAGACAAATATTTGGGAGAGAGACTCACAATTCTTTCAAATGCTATGCGGTTTTCCTCACTTCGTGGGAAACCATCAATAAGAAATTTGTGATTGTCACTCAATTCCATCTCCCTTCGTATTAGTCTGACCGTCACTTCTGAAGGAACAATCCGTCCTTCTTTAATTGTGTCAAGAATCGTGGATCTGAAATTGTGATTCCATTGTCAAAAACAAAAAACAAAAAATCATAAATTTGACAGTGTGCTAAAAAAGATATTCTGAATAGGGAAGGTGAGGCATCATCACCCAAATTCACTATTGCGAGCTATTTCCCTCCTTAACAGATCTCCTGCACTAAGATGTTTAAATCCAAAAGTGTCTACAATCTTTGCACATTGTGTACCTTTTCCACTACCAGGGCCACCTGAGAGTACATGAAAAAAATTATTTATCAGCTTAAAAGCAATGAAAATCTCAGCATTGCAACAATTTTGAAAGTTATCTTTACAGGAGAGCATCTATTTATGCAATCTTCACATGCATTTTTTCTCAGGGGAAAAAATGTGTTAAATGCTCTTTTATGTTTTCATTTTATTTCATAATTTGCTAGTCAAAAAATAATTTGTTTCTGTCAGGGGAGTGTTTAGAAGCCCAGGTGGAGGGACTTAGAAGAGAATTTGCTTTACTGC
>QEOT01006788.1:0-52963 GCA_003123785.1 Pterocarya stenoptera
CACACTCAGCACATGTCGATGGGGTGCGTGACCGTGTTGTCATCATCCCGGGTGTCTCGATTTCCGTGTGTGTCCGTACATGGAAGTTGGGGGCGCCACAGAGGGGTAAAGAGAGAGATCTTTGAAAGTATAATAAAGAGAGGTATATTGAGAGATTCACAAGATTGAGAAGAGATGTTTGTGTTAGAAGTACGAATGTTCTATTAAGTGTTCAAACTTAAGTTCTCTTGTTTTGTTTGAATCCTATATTTTCTTTGTAGCCCTCACCCTAACCTTACATTACAAGCTTAATAAAGACCTATTGATCCCTGGTGATAGTTTCTATTATACATTAGTGAAGAGTGAATTGAAAAACAAGCCTATGGAGCTTTTTAGAGATCTATTATTTATTTATTAGTTTGCATAAAACTATCCAGGGAGCTAATGATGAAGTGAGAATGATAGATATGCATGAATTAGGGGATGCATAATGCAGTGGAATTGAGTCTTGAATTAATTTTTAGACTTGATTGAATCTTGAATGATTCCTTTGAATTATAAACTTTAGGCAATCTTTGAGGCAATAAATTTAGTGCTCCCGGTCTCCGCTTGGGATTAGACGGAAACTGAAATGTCGGGACATGTAACACTAGGGTTACCTACCCCTCGTATATGACAGATAAGATCCAATGCACCTACTGATAACTAACAGTATGCAATATATTGCAGCGGAAATTCAACTTAAGCCCATTTCAAGGAAATATTAATCATGTTACTGAAACATAATATCCCAATACTTCTTGCATAAAAGTAAAATAGTCACCATAGTTAATATGAGTTTCTAATGAACTCCCAAAACATCGGATAGAACATTTAAAACTTAAATAGACAATCATTGCCTAAAAGTGGAATGGGTTAGAACTAGGGTCCCATCCTCAAGTAAACTTAAGAATGTATCCCTAGATCGGTGAACATCTATCTCCAGACCCAACTCTATGGCTACATCTTTAGCTTCTAAGGCAGATTTCTTAGCTTATCTTGCTTCAGCCACGTCATCTTCTGAGGGTCCAAGGACAAAATACCAACATCGGATCATTGATTAAAGCTATTATCTTTCTAAGTCGCTATGCTAACGGCTTAAGCAACTCAAGAATGAATTGACGGTGAGCCTCCACCGTGAACTCGTGGTCAATTATTTCACTGATCCCTTCCATACTCAAGGGTCTTGAGTACCTAGCAAAACTTCTACCATCCCGGGTGAGGAATGATAGTGGGTAAATGCAACAGTGAGATTTTGAGAAATCTTAATAAGTAAACAAATAACGTGCAACAGATATCATACATGTATGTAATAATGAATGCATGGACATGGACTTGTGCATATGCTCTTGACCTTTCAAAGACTTTGCATAAAAACATGACTTTCATAACCTTGGCTTTTGAAAACATGATTTCTTCATTTTATACTTATGAGCTCATAACGTTTCTTGACTTATAGCATATCTTATCATATCATAACATTGGATACGTCATAGCTCCCCTATACACCATGTGTTCCTCGCTAGTTACTGCATCAATCATTGGCCACTTTGACCAAGGTGACTATGTCTTAACTTTCATATTCGGTAGCTCGCATTTTACCTTCACTGTAGGTGCACCCACTAGTTTTAGGTGCGATCCCGCTCCAGTATTCTTTTCTTTTAGATATCATTCAAGATCCACCAACAGTACTTCGTTGACCCAGGGGTATCTCTCCATTTTAAACACTCCTGAGAGGATAGAGGAATTCCACTAGGACATTCCTCCATCCCAGCATTTGAGATTGTGATAAAACTTTACTTTTTTTAAAAGACTCTTTTCCTTTAAAAAAGGGTTTTTACAATCCCAATGCATGTGACATGACAATGGACCTTAAAACTTTTATGAGACACATGAAATACCATAATGCTTCATCATAATCATGAATGCCGAAATGTTCATCATCAAATAAAGCATCCATACATGCGATACATATCATGTTTTAGCTTGAAAATAATAAAACATGCGAACATGTTCCCTTATAACAATTTAAGGCATGCATAACAATCAAAGGCATACATTCCAATCATTCTTATGCAAGGGCCGAAACACACATACGCCCTAATCTAACCAAAACATCATTCATATCACATCAATCTCAAAATACCAATGATCATGCTCCATTCATGGAGTTGGCCGAAACTTCCTCTCTTAGTAAACATGCATTTCAAACACTTTTCATGAACTTAGAATCTTCTAATATATTGAACATGAATATTTAATAAAGAAATTCTCATGGGTGGCCGAAACCCACCCTTGTGGTTATGGATAATATTCTTTTGAGTTTAGTCCATATTAAAACATTTGAGTGACAACCAATCATGGTGAAAATTGAACCCTAACATGGCATTCTTCCTTCCTTTTTCATATCATACGCATCTTCCTTAAACTGTTTCATCATACTTTAACATATCATAACAAAGAAGTTCATAACACATGGAAAAATATCAAGATCCAAACAATCATACCAAAAAGTAAATCAACCAATCAAGTTCACAAACCATTTGCATAAAATATCCAAGTACAAGTTAGAGGTATACTTCCAAAAATCTGAAATGTATTTTTATAACAAGCAAGCTGAAAAATCATATACATACTAGTTAGGATCTTTGCTCAAGAAAATCCTAACCATGTGTTCATGTGTAGCACTTCTTAAACCTTTTTCAATCCAAGAAAAACCGAGTTTTTGAACCCTTCCCTTCTTAGATCTGAAACTTGCCTTCAACAAAACCCTAGCTACTACCCATTAGTGTCGTGATCCATTTTCTTCAAAATACCATAATTTTAGAGCTTAAAAACAAGTAATGGTTACCTCATCTTTTCTTAAGGAAAACCCTAATCTAGCCATGTGAATGTGGACGTGGTTCATGTGGAATAACTTCCTCAAAACATGAACTTTCTTCTTCTAGCTCAAGTGTGCATGTGTGAGTGTAACACTCGGGCCCAGCCAAGCCCACTTTACAAAAATTTTGGGTTTATAGTAATGAAAAGCCCATCTGGGATTACGAGTAAAAATTTTTGGAAGAGAGTTCGGGCTATGATATTTTTGGCCAAATATAATTTTTCAATAGGTTTCATAATTAGGTTTGAAATCTTTTAATGGACCAAGTGGATCTTCACTTGGGAAAATTTATGGGACAAATGTATTTTTTTTAGGTTGAGCTGAGGCCCAAAACTTAAGGAAAAAGCCCATGCATTAATCACATACATGATCCAAGACGTGGGCTGATTACTTTTTTTTTTTTAGGCTAAAGAGCCCAGGCCCATGGAAACGATTCTAGACTCCTCGTCGCATGGTTTCCTGTCCGTTTTCCATTTTTCATGCACGTCCCTCCTTCCTTTTTCTTTAGGTGTTATCTATTTCCTACTTATAGCTTATACATATGTTAAGCATCCTCAACCCAAGAATAAGTGTCGCTCGTCCTCCTCTTCATAGAAGTGTCAAACCGAGATCTCCACTCCGCTATCGCTAGCGAGGACCCTTGCCACCAACCACTGCCTCCATCACGCTCCTCTGCACGACAGAAACAACCTCCATCGCCCTCTATTTTCTTTCACCAAAAATAGAGTGTGAATCTGTTTCCGTGACCCACTGCACCCCTCTTCACGAACACCACCCATCCAAGCTACAACCCAGCCACCCCAAGCTCTAGCTCTCTCTACATCGTCACTACCTACTCAGACACATGAAATCGTAGCCACTAACGCACCAGTCCAGTGCTCATCTCCTTCGGCACCATCCATCTCACAAAAAATCAGCCATGTGGTCCCCTATTTTCCTGCACCCAAAACAGAGCCAAGCATCACACCTCCATGGCCAACGACTGAAAATTCCTATTCTTTTACCACTGTGCACCATAGCTCAACCGCGATGCACTTCCAGGTCAATCACATTCACTGCCGTAAGCCTTTGTTTTCTTCTCATGTTCTTTCTGTGCCCTCATACCTCTCTCTCTCTCTCATCCCTTTCTCCCGCTTAGTGCACCTTCGTCAGGACAGCCATCATCCACCGCATCCTCCCAACTCGTCGCCATCGTGCCTCCATCTCTCTGTAAGTACTGCTGCTACCATTCATGCCTTAGCTCACCTCTGTTTTTGTTGATAGTTTACTTAAAAATGAAACATATGGTATATATCGATTAACCTAGTAGGAAGAAGAGTGTGTTTTGGTTTTTACCTTTCTACCCTTTTAATTAAAAGCATGCTTTAATTTTTGGAAAGGCTTTTTAATGGGCTACAAGACTTATACGTATGGGCTTAGTTTTAACTGATTTGTGTTTAAATCTAGTGAGCTATTTTTTCTAGTGGGCTAGGATTGAGATTAATTAGACATACACCATTGTGATAGACTTGTGTATTTTTTTTTTATTAGGCTTGATTTTATTATGTTTGATAAACTATTTTAGTAATTTTATTGGGTTGAGATTTTTATCAAGCTAAAGTTTCACTGTTATAAATCTGAGTAATTGGACTCAAATTTTTATAATTATGTTATCTAGTAGTAGATTTTATAGTTACACTTCAATACTGAATAAGTTATATTTTAGTCGAAGTTATTAAATGGACATTAATGATTTTAAAATTTGCTGATATATTTGAAGGTTATGAGAATTTTAGGTTTTGAGGAATTAAAATAGGTTATTTTAGAAGCTCAGGCTTAAAAATTTAAATACATGTTCAATTGAAATTTACGGGAATTACGTGATTTTTATAGGTGACGATTAATATTTTTTCGGCATTTTTGAGAAAAATTCTGAAAAAGATAAGAAGTCTAAGTAAGCGGGGTTCCTATTCTACATTTTGCATAAAATAAAATGATCTAAGGTTGATTTTGGAAAATATGCATGTTTTGTTATGAAAAGAAATTTTGGAAACGACCTCAGTTATTTGTTTTACATTACTATATAAGAAAAAAATATTTTCTGTCATGACTGGTGTAGATTTTGAATAATGGAAGATTCACATTATATTTATACTCGGTTGGCTGCCAGGGTTTGCACAACCCTACCACGGGGGTTAAATATGAAATTCTATTATGATATGATGTTTCAATTATGTTATGCCAAAGAAATTTTGAATAAGAATATGTTCTACTAAGCGGGGTTCATATACTACATTTTGCATATAATAAAATGACCTGAGGTTGATTTTAAAAAATATGCATGTTTTGTTATGAAAAGGAATTTTGGAAACGACCTCAGTTATTTGTTCTGCATTACTGTATAAGAAGAAAATATTTTTTGTCATGATTGGTGTGGATTTTGAATAAGGAGAAGATTCACATTCTGTTTCTGCTCTGTTGGCTGCCGGGGTTTGGACAACCCTACCACAGGGGTTAAATATGAAATTCTATTTTGATATGATGTTTCAGTTATGCTATGCCAAGGAAATTTTAGTAAGAATATTTTTGAAACTTTCGCTCTGATATTTTTAATAATATGTTTTACTCTGCATTCTGAAAATAAAAAATGTTTTTGTTCTGCTATATGAACTCTGTAAATGCTCATATTTATATACTAGTATATGTTCTTTACTTACTGAATTGTTGATAACTTACCCCTTCTCTCCATAATAATTTTCAGATGATTTTGATGCATCAGCAAGGAGTCAGGGATAGGGAGTATTGGCAACTTTTGTGGATCATAGAAGATTAAGTTCTTAGGGTACAAGGACTTTTGGAGAGTCTTTTTGGCAGTGTTGATATTTTATGTTGCTTTGGTATTTTTGAGTAATGGATATTTCTAGTCTTTGTGGAAATGTTAATGTGTATTATTGAGGTACTCCTGATGTGTACTTATGTAGGAACATAGATATTTGTGTCGAACAAATAGGTTAATATTTTATAGAGACTTTGGGTTATTTTTTAAAAGTGTTATGAGAGATGATTTTTAGGTGACACGAGTTAACTCTCCGGACCCACGGGGATGGAGCGTTACAATGAGAGCATAAGGTCTAGATGAACTTGACTCAAATAGAGACCTCTCTTCCTTGAAGCCGTGAGTGCATGAGTGGGTAACAAAGAGAAGTTGGTTTCATACCTTCTAGGTCTTCTTCTTGCAAGTGTCTCTTCACTTTGCTTACTCTCAATGGGTTGTTTAGATGGTGAGAAAGTGATGGATAGTTAGAGGAAAAAGGGGTAACCGAAACTTCACAAGAGTAAAACACAAAGATAGCCAAAAGGGTTATAGGGTTTTCGGCTCTTCCCTTTTTATAGACACTCAAGGGCTTTCTTGCATGAAGCAAGCTCATGCACGATTGCCAAGTGGCATGTAACCCTACTACCTTCTTCCTCTAGCTCATCATTAGCTCAAGTTGGAAACCCTAAAATATTTCCTAGCATGTGCCGTCCTCCACCTCCCAACCGAACCTCACTTCCTCTTTTGCCCTTCCTTTTCTTGTCTTGGTTCAATGCACCTTATGGCTAAAGGGTCTTTTGCTAACTCAAGTCCCTTACAAGAGTGCATGAGTGCCAAGTGGCACATGAAGAGTGTGTGTGTGTAACTGCATAGGCTACTGAACCCTACTCCCTCCTAGGAGATCCTCTTTTCATCATTTCTTTGGGAAATATGTGATTGGTCCTCCTTTTGGCACAAAGATCTTGCCCTAACCGACCACCTCTAGGGTTTCTTACACAAAATTTCCCTTCTAGAAGCTTTGGGCGTGTAGCCTCCCTCCAAGCTTGGTCTTGTTCCTTCCCAATGCAACTTTTTACCTATCTTCATGCACGGAAGACACTTGGCAAAAAAACAACTTTCTTTGCTCCCCCATTGTTGCCATCCATGGCCTTTGGCCTTCCCTTGTTTCATTTTCCCATATTCCTAATCATTTCCTTCTAGGTTCCATCCCCATAGTGACATGAGTCAAAGGCTTCCTCCCACAAGCAAGGATCTTCATGCATGTGTGATGCATGACAAAAGTGCTAGCTTTTCCTATGATAGACGTGTAAGCCACACTTCCTAACTCATTCTCACATTTCTTCCCTTATTTCCATCTAGATTCATCAAGTCCTACTCTTAACCTTATTGGGTGTCAAGCACCATGCAATAACCTCAAGTTGGGGGTGAGCCCTAATTGTATTGGGCTTCAAAACCCTAATTCTCCTACAAGGCAGAAACTCTCATGGACTCTATAAAAAAGAAATTATACAAGAGCCTAGAAAGTCTTGGTCATCACAATAAATTTTATGAATCAAACCAACGCTTATTTTAATTGTTTTCTTTGCTCGAGGGTGAGCAAAACTTAAGTTTGGGGGTATTTGATAAGTGTGATTTTTATTACTCTTTTATTTATGAAAAGTGTCAGTTTTCCTTCAATTCTATTAATTTTATTTTATTTCCATATGTTTTTCTTTATTTTGTTAGATTTGAAGGAATGAGAAGATTTAGTGGGAAATGAGAGTATTTTGCTATAAAAGAAGAAACTATGGATCCAAACTAATAAGAGGCGACGAGATCTGAAGAGAGCCAAGGAAATTTAGGCTAGGAGACCCGATGGCAACAAGGCTCCAGGTTAAATAACCAGTCTAAACAACCAACTTAAAAGACTAATCTAAACAATATCATGGGCGACAACTAGCAAAGGGTTTGAGAGTAATTTGAATCAAGAAAAATAGAAAAAAAAAATCACAGAAGGAATCCACAAGAAGTCCAAGTTCAAAATGCGCTAAGAGACAGCCTAGACATATTTTAGTGTTTCAATCATAACTTTCTACTCACATATCCGATTGATGCGATTCTTGAAGAGTTGGAAAGATATTTAAAGGGTTAGAACTTTGTATCTAATAGAAATTTCTAATTTCTGACTCCTGAAGCATGTACGAGGCTTCCAATATAAGTTCTAAAAGTTAGGCTATTTTTTAGGCAGGAATCATGAATACGTTAGGGTTTCTTTTATACCCTATATAAACATATTATTAGCACGCAATTGGGGAGGAGAGTCTGATTTTTTGAGTCCAATAATCTAGAGATTATTCTTTAAGTTTTTTTCACGAAGGCGAATCTGGAGAGCAGAGGCAAGAGTTGCACGCTTCATCAATGGACTCCAACAAAAAACACTAGTTCTATTCTTTTTCTTTTCCGTTTCATTATGAACTAATTTTATTTTCTAGAGCTTTGATGTAGTCTAGCCTTGAACACAATTTGTATTCTAAGTTATTTTATTTTCAATATTTCCATGATTAAGTGCTTATTTCTTATTCATAATGCTTGCAATTTTCTAGCTAGTTATTGTTCGATATATTGAATCCCAATAAGACCGAGAGGTGATTTGTGATTAAGAGCTCTAGGATTAAACACCATTAGTTGAGCGAAAGTAGAGATACTTTATCGCGATTAATGTGATTTTCAAGAAAAATTCAAAGAATTAAATGAGTCTCCAATTAGCTAAATTCACATAAAGATATGATGGGTTATTAGTTAGAGATATTTTTAATATTATTTGAGGGAAGATATTGAATAGTTAAGGGGTTTTAATCATCAACTTGGAATAATTGAAATTCTATAACAAGAAAGAATACATTGTGTGGGATTTGCTAGGTGAAATCAAATGCTCTAGATCTATTCTTATTATATTTACAATCTTAGATTTTTATGTTCTTTTATTCTTAAATTTATTTTTTTTAAGTATTTCAATTTAATTTAGATAGTAGAATCTTTCCATTTTTTCAGTTTTCCAAATAGTAATTAATTTAGTAAATTTCAGTACTTAATAACAAAAATTAATCTCTGTGGATTCGACATTCGTTTTCTTTAAATCACTTTACTACTTGTTACGATTTTGTACACCTACAAATATTTTCAGCACAACATGAGCTCAAGAATTCTATCATTTTCTTCATATTTGAAAAGTACTATAGCAAGTCTAAATGTCTCTTTTATTATATTTCTTCATTTTTTTTATTATATTCTTTTCACATATGTGATTTTGTTATATTTTGAGATTATTGTATTATAGATATGAGATTTTTATGAATTGTATATATGAGATTTTTATTTACATATGAAATAATGCACAAATATCTACGTATGAGATTATTATATTATAGATTGTTGGATTTTGAAAATGAAAATGAATATGATTGTTGGAGATTATGAAAGTAAAATTAAAAATTAATTAAAAATAAAAATTAAGTAAAGAAATATAAATAATAAAAGATAATAATATTTTATTATGATAGAGTATGATGGTTAATCCAATGTAGATTTTAAGTGTTAAGTGATT
Organism: Pterocarya stenoptera; assembly: GCA_003123785.1. Lineage (NCBI taxonomy): Eukaryota > Viridiplantae > Streptophyta > Magnoliopsida > Fagales > Juglandaceae > Pterocarya > Pterocarya stenoptera. The sequence continues at coordinate 9,277 of QEOT01006788.1, forward strand.
AGCTAAAGGTTAAAAAGTTACATATTCTTCAAATTTTGAAAATTGGAATGACCAATCCAATGCCAATGCTCTTAGGATGTCATCAAAAAACATCAGTATAAACTTCCTCAAGAAAGGTCTAAAGACCTCATTCATCAAGCCCTGGAAGGTGGAGGGTGCATTAATCACCCCAAAGGGCATGACTAGAAACTCATAATGGCCTTCATGAGTGCAGAAGACCATTTTGTGCACAGCCTCAGGCTTGACTCTGATCTGGTGATAACTAGATATGTAGCTTAGAAAAAAAACTAGCTCCAATGAATTTATCAAGTAGCTCTTCTACAACTGGGATGGGGAATTTTTCTTTTATGGTAACCTGGTTTAGGGCCTTACAATCCACACACATGCGCCAGGACCCATTAGTTTTCCTCTCTAGTTAATTGGAGAGGAATATTAATTGTAGAGGAATATGGACTTTGGTTGAGTTTATCACACCAGACCCTAGTAACTCCTTCACTATTTTCTCTATTTCATCTTTCTAAAAAAATGGGTACATGTATGGCCTCACAAACAGAGGCTTGGTCCTTGGGAGTGAATTAATAGCATGGTCTTGTGCTCTAACTGGTGGCAGTCCCTTTGTTTCTCGGAACACATCACTATACGGCTTTAGTACTACCTTGATGGGATATGTCAAAAATTGCTTTCATGTATCACTCTCCTTGTTAATCATCTACAAAATCACTCCTCTTCTTTCTACCTTGTTCAATTTTGTGCAGGAACCTTCTTTTAGCAGCTAGGAAGATATCAAACCCTATAATGTAACCACCTGCCCTAGCATAGAAAAATTCACGGTAAGTTTCTTAAAATCCCAAGTCACACGGTACCTAGGGATTGTAGCCACTACATGCCCAAAACCATCTCACATCCCACCAATTCCATCACAAACATATTCATTGTAAAGAGTTGCCCTGCACCAAAACCTTGACATCCCTTCCCAGACCTTCACTAGTCGGTTGGTCTCAATTAGCTACTCTAACCTTGACTTTTTCCTCAACACAAATAGGTAATTTAGCTCTCTTAGCTATAGAGCTATCCAGAAAATTATGGGTACTGCCCAAATCTACCAATATTACTGTAACATCCCGATTTTTACGTGCTTTTTATTGAAGGGCTTTTTAATTTAATATTTGATTTTTAGCCTTTTAATTTAATTTAACATGTTTACGCGAGATTATTTTACGATTTTTAAATCGAGAATCATTTTAATGTGCTTTCATAATTTTAATTAGTGTTCTACAATTAAATTGCCTTTTAATTTAAAGAATGATTATTATTGGAGTTTAATATTTTATTTTAATTAGTTTTGAGTTTATATTGATTTTCTAAATTTATCGTTTTAAAAATAGTTATTTTGAGGATCAGTTGTGACCTAAAAGTTGTGAGGATTGGACCTCATTTCTTTTCTCCATCTTTTCTTTTCCTCTTTTCTTTTCCTCTTCCATTTCTTTTCTTTCTTTCTTCTTTTTCCTTCGGCTCATTCCCGCTTGATCACTCTCTCCCTGTGCAACCGGCCACTTCCACCCTACACCGCCGCTGGCCATCCGTGACCCTCACCGCTGACACCGGTCAACTCCTCAGCTGCTGGCAAGTCTGTCCCTCCATTTTCAGGCCGGCTAACGCCGTCGTTAGCCACCGCAGGCTTCTCTTCGTCCCACCACCACCGTCCGGCCACCATTGGCCACCATATCTTCACCACTTCTTCACCGGCCTCTTGCCATCATAACCCACCCAATTTCAGCTCCGATCCATCGCCGGAGCCACCTCCACGAGCTCATCTTTGTTTTGAGCTTTTTGGCCTTCCACCGTTGTTTCGGCCGCCACCCAAGACCAACCGTTGCTTCCACTAGCTTCACCACCTTCCATAGGCTCTACCCTACCGTTCTCTAGCTTTCGTTTGACTTCGTTGGAATTTGGGTATACTGTGTATTTCAACCACAGTGTTTTTGCACTGCTACGTTGCTTTCCAGCAGCCTTTTGCACCTCTGTGATCCTCCTAAAATTATTATATAGTGCTATAAGTATTTCTCCAAAAGACTTTTAAGACTTAAGTATATTTTTGTACTAACTTGTTTTATAAACTGTGATTTGGTTATCTGATTTTACTAATAATTGTTGGTTGTTGGTAATTGGTTATTTCATGGCATTGTGCACGCATACGTGGGTGTGTGTTTTGAGAAACTGTGTTTAATGTGATAAGGCTTTTCGGGTGCATGTATATCACCCCCAAGCCTAGATGGGGTATTATCTCGGTGGAGCTCCTCTGGACACTCGGGAGCGGAATATACTGAGTGTCGTCCCCTGGGACTATTGCCCGGGACTTGGACAGGATGGTAGAGCTCTCGACCCGACTCCGTGGCCTCTCGTGCTGGCGGGGGTTAGAGGATGCTTGGCTATGTACGCGATGGGAGCGAAACTGGGCATCACTCGTTGTGTATCACTCGCACGATCGTTACCCATGGGGTGACGAAGGGAGCCAGAGTATGTGGATGGTCCCTAGGGGAGACCATAGTGCATACGGTTAAAATTGGAATTAATGGACTTATTCTTAGATTTTTCTTTTGTACCAAATGGTAATTTTTGGTGTATGTGAAAAAATTGTGATTTTCGAGAAATTGTGTTTTTCTTGAGTTTGCGCTTTGGTCATCATGTGCATGCATAGCGTTAATTGTTTTAATATATTTATTGTCTTAGAGCATTTTGGATTTTACTTACCTGCGGTACCATGTTTTTGGTACTGTAGATTTTGATGCAGATTTTGAGGAGGCTGAGCCTGAGGATGCGGCTACGCCTGAGGAGTAGGGACATTGGTTAATTTTTGTATTTGAAGATTATTGTTCACTTATGCTTATTGTATTTTATTTGATTTGATATTGATTTGTAAACAAAAATTGTATTATGTTTACATGTGGATTTTCAGTATTTTTGTATTGTATTAAACTCTGGTATTTAGTTAGTTGACTTAACCCTTCCACTGCGTATTGTTTATTGTACACGTGTTGCATTATACACACTCAGCACATGTCGATGGGGTGCGTGACCGTGTCGTCATTATCCCGGCATCTCGATTTTCTTGTGTGTCCGTACATGGAAGTTGGGGGCGCCACAATTACTACCCGCTGCCCAGCCACCTTTCCCTTCACCCTCATTATTCTTGGATTTGAAGAGCCTATCAATGCATACAAAGAGATTTCAAGTTTAGAGTTTTCTTTAGTAGTGTGTACTTCCTCTTCCCTTTCCTCAACAGTCACTATTTGGGGGTTGGCCTCTCCCTCTCCCAACTCTTCCCCTCAACTTCCTCAATTAGAAAAAGCTTAGGGTTTCTGCACTTGTGCCCAGGATTCCATTTAGAGTCACAATAGTAACACAACTCTCTTTTCCTCATTTCCTTCATCTAGTTAGATTTTATTTTTTGCACTGGTACTACAGCCTTACTCATGCTCTACCCTAGGTGAGAACTACTTCCCTTGTTACCCCCATGGTCTATATTCCCTAGAGTGAAACTCTTAATCCCTTTCTTACTAACCCTAACATTCTCTTCTTGTAGCTTAGCTAAGCTAAAGGATATCAGCAAATCTTGGGGGTTAAACATCTTGACCTGCAGTTTGATTTCATCCTTTAAACCACTCAAGAAGCAACTCAATTTATGGGGTCAGATAGTCTATGTAGTCTGTTAGATATGGCCTCAAACTCCACTTTATACTCCTCAACAGATCCATTTGCCTCAATCTAGTTAGGTCCTCCATTGGGTCATCATAGGAGCTAGGTCCAAACCTAACTAAAAATGTCTTCATAAAAGATTCCCAATCAATAATAACACCAGTATTTTCCATATCTTGAAACCATATCATAGCCTTCCCTTCCATATGGAAGGAAGCCAGCCTCAACTTGTGTTGAGGAAGAGTATTATAAAATAGAAAGAACTGGTTAGTTTTATAAAGCCAACCTAAAGGATCTTGTCCTCGAAAAGAAGGGAAATAAGTCCTTACTTACCTAGGAATTACTTCTCCATTAACTTCACCGTATCCCTCGGCTCTCGGATTCACCCCTAATAAAGATTCTTCACGATGAGGGCTTGAGTTTTTCTTCTATAATTCCAATGTCAGTGTTGTTAATTGTTGAACCACTGTATCAAATTGTTTTTTCAAGGCTAACACCTCTGTTTCTAATATTTTTATTCAGTGGATTTCTTTAGCCCACTTAGCCCTTCCTGCAACTAATTAATACGAGTCCCTTCAGCCATGGTGGTGGTGGATTGTTGCCGAGGATGCTGGCTATGATGCCAACTATTACACAGTTATAAGACGATGGGATTTCCAGACTCACTTCTAGGGTGAGGATCTCCAAGAACCAATAGAGAAAATAGAAAGAGAAAATTCTTTGTATTGATTCTGCATAAAAGGGAAATTCCCACAATTCAATAGTTATGTACTCATATCTGTAACAGACTCCTCTAGGCAAAGAAAGAGTTACCGTGCTAGCCACTTAGGAAATTTAACAGACATGTAAATAACAAACACCTACTAAGGCCTTACAAGGCTCTGACCCGATTCATTATGGACCTAAGCTCTTACATTACGCATTAAAGAGATAACCCATTTATTTTACGAAACTGATTAACAAACTCCAACGAAGAACCCAAAAGTCCACCGGCGAGCCCACGACCACTTCACATCTTCCAATTTAACCTAACTCCAGTTCGCGATCTTCAGCTCCCTTTCTCGAACCCTAATACTCCCCTTCTCTGGCGAAGCCTTGGTAACCCCTTTCAATGGCGGAGCCTTGGCGTGTAACATTGGGAGGAAGATGTACCCCACCCCCACGAAATCAACTTGCCATCGTGGCAAATGACGAGAGAGATGTGGGCACTAGTGACGACAGAATGGACATACTACATGTTTAAGGACATTGAGTCTCCTGATGGACTTGCCTTGTGAGTTTCTTGTGAGATCGGGTCTTATATAGCATGTTTTATCTAAAACAAGGTTTTAGGTTGAGGTAGGGGAGGATTCGGCTTGAGAAAAAGATGTTAAGCTTCTGAAAATGAGTTTTCATGGTGAGGATCTGAGATAATGAAATTTGACAACCCCAAGGTCAAATTCCCATATGATGCCCACAGAATCAAGAGCACGCCAGTACCCCAGTCCTTATTGTGGGTGCCGAGAATAGTCCCAATCGCTGGGTCTCCTCCTTTTCCAACCATGGTGTGATTTTTGCCAAGTATGAGATTTAAGAGGAGGGGAGGGATTTCTTTGGGACATACTTCTGTGGACACCGCCACCTTCTCATCAACCTTCGCTGCATATTCTTCTTCTTTCATCGCATGAACCTGATCTTGCAACTGAATGAAGGATTTCTGTAAAATCATTCAAAGATTCCTTAAAATGTTGCTAGAAAATCTTGTAATTTTTATGTTTTTGTTCTACTAGATGCTTGATCTACAAGATTGATGCAAGAATTTCTTTCATGAATTTATTCACAGAGACCGATGTCTCTCTTATACCAAATGTTACACACCCGACTGTAAACAAAGAAAAATCATATAGAAATTGTTCTCTTGGAACTCCTCCAAAGAATATGAAATGTTGTTTATTTTCTGAGATGAGATGAGATGAAATTAAAGTTAAAAAGTTAAATAAAATATTATTAGAATATATTTTTTAATATTATATTTGTTTTAAAATTTAAAAAAATTGAATTGTTTATTTTATTTTATATAAAAATTTAAAAAAATTATAATGATGGAATGGAAAGTTTTCAAAATTTTCAAAATTTTAAATTTTAATCTTAAAAACAAACAAAGCCTAATTTCTTTAACATGTGTATATTTTGCTTACAATATATATGTATATTGTCAAGAGATTGTCAAAAGACGCAAGCTATAAAAGCCATCGGCTAGGCCAAACACTACGTAATTAGGAAGAGTCCAATAGATTAAAACAGAAGTCCTATTGAAAACCAACTAGGTCCTAGGGGACAATGCCTGGCCCGCCAGAACTGGCGCACTAAATCTAATAAAAGAAGACAGTTGACACCAAAGGTTGTGAGGCCCATCAAGCAGGCCCAAGTATATATTAGCAAAGAGTGATTTAGGCTGGAGCCAAGGTTTGTTTGTGGCTCAATTGAAATATGTGAACAAGATGTGGGATGGTGATGATCGACTAACGAAATATATAGTTGTCTTTGTAGAGCCTTCAAACATTCTAACGGGGGGAAAGAGAGGGAAGGTGACAATGAGAGACTTAAAGGCTAGGGTTTTCATCTCACTCTCCCTATATCCAAGTATCATACTTGCAATTGACTCAGGTAAGGTCGGTTTTGGGTGATTCGGTTTTTGGCGCGGTTTTACCCATACCAGAAATTGTAGCTAGAACTCGATTATCTGGGTTCCAGGCAGGATTTGGAGATACTTGACCTAGTTGAACAACCTTGTTTGCCGGTTTCAAGCACGCACCTCCGGTCTTGGGCTTTATGAAGGGATTTATCTTTTGGGCTTTATCAAGGGATTTCCCCCAACAAGACAACAACATACATTTTGGTATGCAAAAATCAAGAACAGGGTAAAGCGTTATCAATGTTGAGACAGTTGAGAAATGTTACCTTATGAATTCAGTTAAATGAGACTTTTGGAGTTCATCTATAGTTATAACTTTTCCATTTTTCATTCTCGTCCTTCCATTCTAATCAAACTTAAGCGTCATCTTTTTCCTTCGTAGGACCTCTCCGACATACTTCAGTGCTAATTTCACATCAATTTAAAGATTATTGCAATCATTTTATTGACACAAGGAAATTATTTTAGCAACATTAAGAAAGAAAAAAGAAACGAAAACTTCTAAAATGTAGAGATAAATGGAGAAGCAAATCTTGGCAACCCAATTTTTGAATTCTTGAAATCGATTCCGCAAGTCCAAACATTTGGAGTGGAACTCAGCTACTGAGGTAGAAAGTGAAATAATAATCGAAAAGTTTAGATATTTACATAATTGTATGCTGTAAATGCTTTGAAGAGATGGATAAAGTGCATGCACATTGCACTTCACTATATTAAAGTGTTTATGAAAAATGCTGACCCCAATATCAAATAAAGTAAGATCTACGTACGTATTTTAACCTTTTTTCAAATTAAAAAAATTGATGGAGAAAAAATTATACGAAGCCTGATGTAAATGGTAGGAAGAGTGCATGGCAATTTTGGGTTGGTAATTTGTTTTCAGAGGTTGTGCTCGTGTCGTGTCAAGTCAAAGACATTTGACTGTATGGATAACTCGAATCCGACTCGTCAAGCTAAATATGTCAAACATTCAAATCTTAACATAACACATTTAAATAACTAATCGTATCGTTTCACCCATTTTGACACGTTTAATAATTAATTAAAAATTGATCAATACAACACAACTCATTTTAATCCGTTTCATGTAAATAGGTTAACTAACTAGTATAATTCATTTGACTAATTAAGATAATTTCACATAAAAGTCAAAATCTATATTTATTAGTAGTTACAATATCTAAAAAAATAATAATAAGACTAGCTACTAACAAAAGATATCAATAGTTTTTTCATAAAAAGAATATCAATATTTTTCATGTTTTAACTTATAATAAAAACCAATATTTCAAATCCAATAATAGCAAATATAAGTATAGGTCCAGAATTACAATCACAACAATACAAATATAAGCATATTGAGAAATACCAATATTACAACCCAACAATAATAAAAATAAAATTTAAATGAGTTATTATGGGTCGATTCTAAAGGAGTTAATATTGGTCTAGCCCAAACTGGGGGCCCAAGGCCCATCATCTATAAAGGATAACTACTTCAAGTAATCGTGTAGTTTAACGCAAATCCTAGCCGCCCAGATTATTAGGGGGGATAAACCCTCACATTATGAATATGGATAATGTGGTGATTAGATAATTCAGATACATCACAGATAAGCTTTCTAATGGCTAAGCATTATGCAAAGTTAATCGGTTTATAGCACTCATCCAATATTCTCTACGCTTATATATAGGGGCAACAAGTAACATTCGAATCATTTAGTTGAGCATTCTTGAATTATTATCCCTCAATTATTGCTGACTTAAGCATCGGAGGTGTTACAAGCAAAGTTTTTAATACTGTATCGGTCAAGGTACTGGAACGAAATATTTTGGTACCGGTACCGTTTCGGGATAACATTTCGGTACCAATACCATTTCGGCACTGGTACCGTTTTTTTTCAGAATAGTTTATACCTGGATAAATTATATGTATACAAATATTAACTGTCTTCTAAAATAACAACAAAATAAGATATAAACTCAATACATCTTAATACAAGTCTTAAGTTTTAAGTTACAACTAACATAAACATCAACATTGTCATGATAAAATCATTAACGTCACTACCATCATAAAAAATCACTCGTCCTCATCAAAAAAACAATAAGGATCAAGATTCGATATGTTAATCAAAATATTTTCATCAACGTCACCACTTTCATCAACATCAACACCAACATTATCATTATCTTCCTCATTTAGTGAGGCTAATGGCTCCTCAATACTTGCCCAATCCAAATCTTCTCCATCAAGAAGCTCAGATTCTTCACCCACCCATTCTTCCATCANACGTTTAATAATTAATTAAAAATTGATCAACACAACACAACTCATTTTAATCCGTTTCATGTAAATAGGTTGACTAACTAGTATAATTCATTTGACTAATTAAGATAATTTCACATAAAAGTCAAAATCTATATTTATTAGTAGTTACAATATCTTAAAAAATAATAATAAGACTAGCTACTAACAAAAGATATCAATAGTTTTTTCATAAAAAGAATATCAATATTTTTCATGTTTTAACTTATAATAAAAACCAATATTTCAAATCCAATAATAGCAAATATAAGTATAGGTCCAGAATTACAATCACAACAATACAAATATAAGCATATTGAGAAATACCAATATTACAACCCAACAATAATAAAAATAAAATTTAAATGAGTTATTATGGGTCGATTCTAAAGGAGTTAATATTGGTCTAGCCCAAACTGGGGGCCCAAGGCCCATCATCTATAAAGGATAACTACTTCAAGTAATCGTGTAGTTTAACGCAAACCCTAGCCGCCCAGATTATTAGGGGGGATAAACCCTCACATTATGAATATGGATAATGTGATGATTAGATAATTCAGATACATCACAGATAAGATTTCTAATGGCTAAGCATTATGCAAAGTTAATCGGTTTATAGCACTCATCCAATATTCTCTAGGCTTATATATAGGGGCAACAAGTAACATTCGAATCATTTAGTTGAGCATTCTTGAATTATTATCCCTCAATTATTGCTGACTTAAGCATCGGAGGTGTTACAAGCAAAGTTTTTAATACTGTACCGGTCAAGGTACTGGAACGAAATATTTTGGTACCGGTACCGTTTCGGGATAACATTTCGGTACCAATACCATTTCGGCACTGGTACCGTTTTGTTTCAGAATAGTTTATACCTGGATAAATTATATGTATACAAATATTAATTGTCTTCTAAAATAACAACAAAATAAGATATAAACTCAATACATCTTAATACAAGTCTTAAGTTTTAAGTTACAACTAACATAAACATCAACATTGTCATGATAAAATCATTAACGTCACTACCATCATAAAAAATCACTCGTCCTCATCAAAAAAACAATAAGGATCAAGATTCGATATGTTAATCAAAATATTTTCATCAACGTCACCACTTTCATCAACATCAACACCAACATTATCATTATCTTCCTCATTTAGTGAGGCTAATGGCTCCTCAATACTTGCCCAATCCAAATCTTCTCCATCAAGAAGCTCAGATTCTTCACCCACCCATTCTTCCATCAAGTCAATGTTTTCAAGATTGATTGGATTTAAAGCATCTCTTCTCTTTTTTATACTCCTGTAAAAAAAAAAATCAAACATAAGTGAAAATGTTATATATTTTTCAACAATGAAAAACATTAGTATTAAAAAATTTTACCTCTCTCGTAGCTTCAAGTTATAACGAACAAATACTAAGTCATTCAAATGTTTATGCACTAATCTATTTCTCTTCTTCGAATGAATAAAATCAAATGTGCTCCAGTTTTTCTCACATCCAGTTGCACTTTAACATTGACTTAGTACTCGAACAGTAAAATTTTGAAGCGTTGGGACCTCGCAACCAAATTGGCTCCACCATACAACTATAACAATAATGCAATTATAAATTATTAATTAAATGTAAGTAAAAATAAAATAAGATAAAATTTAAACTACAAAGTTACATTATTTAACAAATGATAATACCTGGATTAATCTTATCACGTTGGCAGATTACTAAAGAATGTCCAAACTCACCTACTGCATTCTTATACAAGTCAAGTTCTGCAATGATCTTGTCTTGATTATCGGGATCAAGTTCCATTTTCATAACACAGCTGTTGAAGCCTCTTATAACATCATTTTTATTTTTAAAATTGGGGCTATAGTAAATTCTAGGATTAAGAAAACAACCCTCTACATGTAATGAAATGTGAAGCTGCTTATCCCATCTAAAATCAATGAACCTGGTGAATGGACTGAATACACTAACTTTGTTATTGCATCTTGCTTTTATGTTCTCTTGGGCTCTTTCCATTGCATCATACAAGTATCCTATTGCAGGCTTCTCATCCCTGTCAACAAGTCGTAGAACACGAACCAAAGGCTCACTAATTTTAACAATAAATTGACATTGAGCCCAAAACTCTTTATCTTCTACAATGATCCCAGCTATCTCATTCCTTATGTTGCTATTCGAATAACTTGATGCAACCCATTTATCACAAGAAAACATTTGTCTAAGTTCTTTCTTAAACAAAAGCAAGTATTGGATACTTAAAAAATTTGTAGCAAACCTTGTAATTGCAGGACAACACAAATCATGACCTTTGGTAAAGTCTTTTCTCACCAATGCTAAAATCCAACCATGGTTATAGATGAATGTTATTATCTTTTTTGCCTTTTTTATAGTATCATTAATAAGAGGAAAATATCTTGGATCAGAAAAATTCTCCAACATTAAGTCTATGCAATAAGCTGCACATGAAGACCAGTAGAAAGAGCCATACTTCTGCTGTAATTTTTTTCTGTAACTTTATAACTTGCATCATTGTCTGTTATGAACTGCACAAGACTCTCAGCTCCAATTTCTTGAACAACCTCATCAAAGATATTAAACAATGTTTCAGCATCTTTTCTAAGACCAGATGTATCAACAGGCTTTAAAAACATTGTACCATTCAGACAATAAACTAGAAAGTTGATTATGGATTGCTACTTCTGGTATGTCCAACCATCTGCCATTAGTGAACAACCGGTCTCATTCCAAACTTTCTTAATTTGTTGCAAATAATCTTGAACCTCATCTACAGCCATCTTTAACAAATTTCCTCTCAACTCATATAAAGAAGAGCTCTTGAATCCTGGCCCTATGGCAGTCATAGCATCGATAGCTGGTCGATAAAACTTGGATTGAGCTGCATTGAAAGGCAGATTAGCATCATACCACTAGCGTGCTACAAACATCTTTGCTTTTACAATCATCTCATTTGAACACATAGAACTCTTAATTGAAGGTTGAGCCCCAGGAGTTGTTCTTGGAGCAAAAAATCTACTCAATCCCCCAACTGACTTTCTAGTTTCAGATTCTTTCGACTTCCCCTTACCTTTTGAAAGCTGAGACTGTCCCTCCATACTATTACTATCATCCATATCATCAGATGTTAAATCTATATCGCCTCTAATCGCTGACATTATTTTTCTTTTCTTCTCTTTGTTTTTTTTCATTTCATCAAGTAACTCCTTCATTTGCCATTTCATATCTTCGGAGACCTTTTTACATGCTTCTACATAGCCTGGAATCCGAGCTAAATGATGTTTCAACCGAGTGATCCCATCACCTCTAATTACTTCATTACAATATAAGCATTCAGTATTATTTCTTGCCCCTGGCACTGCACGTGCATGGGCCCATGCTGGATCTTCTGATCTTATAGGAGCAAGTATTGGAGTTGAAGTCATACCACCGGTTGATTGACAACTAGACATTTTTAACTATTAAAGTAAAACAAATTAACACTTATAAGTAAGTAAAATTAAAATTAACACGTTCAAACTTAAACATGAATATATATATATTTTCTATCACAGATTTTATAAGTAATTTTTCATTTTATAACTTTTTTACAATCAACCAATATGGAAGTGTAATATTGTAACAGTGTAACGTACTCAAAATTGTTAAGATTTTCTTAACTTGAATATTTTAAATTTATATAATTGTTCTCAATAATATAAGTGATAAAAAGTTGCATGAATAAAGATTTTCTCTAATATTTTGCATGAAACACATTCTATAATTAATTATTTAATTATACTGAAATGATTTAAGTTAATATATAATTAATTATTGATATGATCGGATTGCATTTGAAAGGCTAAAACTTTATAAAGACTTAATTTACATATAATTTCCCCAACTTAATAATTAGTTATATAGTTACAATATCTTTATTAAATTCGCAGCAGAGAATAGAGATGCTTATTTTAAAGTATGTGAAGGTGTATATAGTATCAAAGATTCGAAATAATAAGGGGTAAACCGTGCACCAAGCTATAAAATCATAGATATAATGTAGAACTATAAAATCATAGATATAATGTAGAACTTAAAGTAAAAACAAACAAACACTATAAAAATATAATCTAAAATAAAACATCTTTATGATTAATTAAAGAAAAAATCAAAATAATAAAAAAATTTAATACCGTGCACCCAAATGGCGGCAGACGGCGAGGACGAAGGATGGCGACGTGCACCCAGACGACGGTGCGAGCTGTTGCCAGCTGAAGGAACTTGAGCTCAAGCCTCAGGGTCTTGGTTTCACTTTCAAATGCAGTTGATTTCGGCAATTGCAGTGGGCACAAATCGATTTCGACAGAGAAAAGAAGTTGTTCAATCCTAACACGTGAAAGTCCGAAAATGCCCCTAAAAGTTAACTGAAATTTCAAAAATGCCATCGATTTAAGCAGCTACTGAGATGCAGAATTTCGTACTGGCCGAAACACATATTTTGGCCGAAAAATGAAATACCGGCCGGTACAGGCCGGTAACGGTCGATACACCTGGTATTTTGGGCGGTACAAAACGAGTATTTTTCTGTACCGGCCGACTGGCCGATACAGCAAATATCGGCCGTACTGGCTGGTACGGTACAGTATTAAAAACTTTGGTCACAAGCACATCGCACCACCCACGTAACTATTTGCAGGTTAACGATCACGACCGGTGGTGGGACACATTCTATATAGTGGCACCATCTGTGAGATTCTGTAATCTGTGATTTCTATTTGTCATTGGACTTCAACGTGGTTCCCTCATGCTGACAGTGACACGTTCTCAAGCAACTCGTGAATTGGAAGATGGGCCTGTAGACATGGAAACACGATTAGCAGTAATTGAAGATGGCGTTAGATGCCATGGAAAACCTAAGGAAAGAGAATGAGGAACTAAAGTGTTGCAACATTGAGCTCGGTGATGCTACCATGCCCGGCCATAGCGAATAGGTAGAAGAAGAAGTATATAGCAATAGAGGAGTGAAAGCGGAGGATGTGGAAAAGAAGAATTTGCATGATGAGCTACATAGCCTTGCCGACAAGTACGAGGAGATGGCGAAGAAGATGGGAGGATCTTCCTCAGTGGAACAATTGTTGAACCACACGGATTTGCCTTATAGCCTCGCCGAGATTTAAAGTGCCACAGATTGAGATGTATGATGGGTCAAAGGACCTAGTAGATCACTTAGAGAACTAGAAACCGCATTCCGATCTTTTCCCCTAGCTCTCAGGGGAAGGGCAAGAGGATGGTTTGGAATGCTCCGATCGGGATTGATCGATAGTTTTGAAGAGCTAGCCAGAACGTTCTTAACACAATTGCCTAGTAGGAGGCGTAGGCGCCCAACGGCATTCCTCTTGATAGTCAAATAGAGGGAAGAGGAGAGCCTAAAGACATACCTCCCGGCTTTAATAAAGAAAGGTAGATGATAGATGACCAAGACGAGAAGATTACTCTAGCCGCCCTGCTAGGTGGGATCTGGCCACGCAGCCCGTTCATGGCTGAGTTGGCTAGAAAAACCCGCTCTACCCTGAAAGAGTTCATGGATAGGGCGAATGACTTCGTTAACGTCGAAGATACATTACAGGCTCTTGTAGAACTAATGAAATGGGAGCTGAAGGCAAAATGCAAAAGAAGTTTGGGGGACAAGAAAGCTACACCAAGCCACCAAGACAGGAGGCACGAAAGGAGACAAGAGCATAATACTCGACTCATCCACGAAAATTTGAATGTGCAAGAAAAGAAAGAGTCAGAAAGAGAATACCGCCAGCCCAGAACAGGCAGACGCTATTGTAAATATCATCAAACGACCATGAAAAAGAGAGTGACTGAACTGGTGGGCACTAGAGAGCTTGAGCCAGTGGTCCCGAAGCGAGAAAAGCCTAAACGACGATTGAATTTGAGAAAGGATACAAACCCCCATAGAAGCAACAACCCAGATAGATAGCGGCCCATCAAGGGAAGACACCATAATAATGACAGGGATAGGGTGCCTCAAAATAATGAAGGGACAGGGCCCCCTACGAGAAATGAGGACAATAGCATGTGGATTCGCTGAGGGCAGTGCATCCTTGTCTACTAGGAGGGCACAAGCCCAAAGGGAAAGATACGAAAAAATCTATGTAGCGAACAGGTTGCCCAAGCACCAAAAACTTGATACCTTAGTTGCTATCTCTTTCGGGGAAGAAGATTGTGAAGGAGTATTGTCCCCTCATGATGATGTGCTACTAGTAACCCTTCATGGTCTCTAATTACACTATCAGGCACATCCTCATTCACAATGGGAGCTCAGCATACATATTATTTTGGGAGGCTTTCATAAAGATGGGCACAGACGCCATTAAGTTAAGACCTCTCTAACACCCTTGGAGGACTTCTTTGGATATTTGAACCAAACCGTGGGCATCATTACCCTCTTAGTCATGGCAGGAAAAGGGATGCATACTGCGACCATCATGACCGATTGTTTAGTCATGAAGGCACCCCCCATGTATAATGCTATACTAGGGCAACCAATATTGAACAATCTCAGAGCGATTACGTCCATGTACCACCTCAAGATGAAGTTCTTAACTGAAGGCAGAGTGGGAGAAACACAAGGCAAGCAAGCCCTAGCATGGAAGTGTTATTTGCAAGAACTGAGCAGCAAAAGGGGAGAAGTATGCACTATCATAGGCGACGACGACTAGGCTGCCCAAGAGGACGGCTCTTGGACAGCCAGGGCACATTACCCCCTCCCCCCATAGGCCTTCTGGACAGGGGAATAGAGGTGAGGTATGCACAAAACCTACAACAAGTAAAGGCAAATGAGCCTTTGGAGATTGTAACTGTTAATGCCTTAATTTGCACAACACACAGGAAGGGAGGAAAGAATCATCCTTGTCCCATGAGATTATTCGGGTTTTGATACAATGTTCTTCGTGTTCATCCATAAAATATATAATAAATAAGCTAAATAAAAATAAATAAAGAGAGACACAGAGATTTATGTGATTCAACATAATGCTTACATCCACAGGTTGTTTGGTGGCGAAATCCACTATGATAGGTGAGTTTACAATTTCTCATGGCCTCACATATCTCACAATATAATGAAGAAATTTAGGGAAGATTCTTTGGAGTCATTATATGTGAGGGAGTTTGGGTCTAGGGAGCTTCTATGGAAAGCCTCTAGAGAGTTCTTGTGTAGAGAGCTTTTCAAGAGTTCGTTAGATTTGTGAGGGATCTTCTCCTTATATAGAGGTCTATTTCCTTGGAGGGATTGAGTCCAACTTTCCTTGTGAAGCCTTTTCCCGTTAGAAATCTGAGTCCTTTTCCTTTTAAGAGTTTGATTCAACTTATCCTATCTGTTCTTGGTTTTATCTCTTAGCTTGGTTTTCGGCCTTATCTCGAGGCTAGATTTTCGACTACTGATTTGACCCCTACATATGCCCAGGATTCTTAAGAGTGATTTGTTGGACAAGAAAGCCTTAAGAATCTTTAAGTCAATAATCTGCAGAATCAACTTTGGAAATTGGTCCCTAGTTTCCTGTTTGGTCCCCGATTTTCTGTTTGTTTCATGCTAAGTGGTGAAGAGCTCAGTTTGGGAAGATAGGTGGGAGGTGTACTCGACCACATTAGTTGTGACCATGGAGCTCTACTTTGGTGGGAGATGTACTTAACCACATTAGGTGTGAGCATGGAGCTCTGCTTTGGTAAGAGATGTACTCAACCGCATTAGGAGTGAGCGTGGAGCTCGATTTTGAGTTTGTTTATTTGTGTAGATGTTTTCCATGAGAGATTGTTTATTATCGGTGAAGTGTGCATATTTTCATGATATATTTTTTGTGTATTTTTGTGATCATTTTTACTTTTGTTGGTAGTAGTGGATTTTTTGCCTCATTGGTGTAAATTGTTGTTGGTATTATCGTTTTGTTTTTTATTGGTAGTAACCCGAGCTTAAGTGGTTAGGAAGCTTGTCGACTTCCTGGGTCCACATTAGGTGGTTTACGAGCCTGTCGACTCGTTCTAGAAGGAAATCTGCACGATGCGGTTGTAGAGCTTGGTGGCTCATTCTTGAAGGTAACCTGCTAGTGTTGGTGGTGGCTCGCGAGCGTAAACACTCGACGTGTGCTGGAGAAGATGTTGTGCTTGTATTGTTGTCCAGCTTAGAGAGGTCGGATAGTCCATAGAGTTGGCCACTGTCAAATGCATTAAGCATGGTGTCCCGACCAAAGGGGTCAACAAACTAACGCGAGACTGCATCAGGTTTAAACATCTCCAAATCTAAACACCTCAAGTCAATATGGGGATTGGCCAACAAGTGCGATCTAAGTCGCAGCACACTGGCCCCGTACCCATAACCAAAAGCATGATCCCTAATGCCACGTGCGGACACCAGCTAAGGGTGAAGGCAGGCAAGTCCTTCCCTTCCAGCCAATAATTCAGACTCAACCGTCTTCACCTGCTGGCTCTTTTCCTTCAGTCGGTTATTCTTATGAATAAGAGTTTCATTAAGCTTCCTCTGCTATTCATTTGCATTAGCACAATTTTTCTGGTATTCCTCATGCTGTTTGGTCAGCTCTTCTAGAGTACCGCGCGCCTCAAAGAGGTCAAGATTAACATGCCACTTGCTTTCCTCTAAGGTTGCCAACACCTCCACGAGTTCAGAGCAATGCTTGAGAACTAGACAACTCCTAGCGGATAGAATTTAGCTCCTCCTTGAGGGCAGAGAGTTCAGAGTGAGCACGGCCTTGCTCTGACTCTAACTCTCCCTGGGCAAGGGAAAGTTAAGCTCTAGCGGAATCATGCTCTGACTCCAGCAGACCCAACAAGAAGTTGTCCTGGGCCTTCACCTCCCTGGGCAACGGAGTTCATCGCAAAGGTGGAAAACCTTGTCACAAAGAATGTCCAAGTCACCTACCAGAGAGTGCGCGTAGCCATCAACTTGCTCGAGTAAGATCACCAACTTCGCCCTTTCGATCCTCCATCTCTCAAATTCCCTCTTGGCATAGAAAGAAAAGACATGCCTAGAGCGAACTTCATCCTCCAAGTCAGCAACCCGCCATGGTCTAAGCCGCCAAATCATCAACACCCTACAAAGATAAAATCGAAGAAAGTTAAAAAAAAAAAAAAGAAAAAAGAAAAAAAAAGTGTGAGAAGCAGAGTCAAATGTACCTCAGAGAGAAAAGTTCTTAGCTAATTAGCCATGTTGCTGATGGTTTCATCTCTAGCAAGACCAGACGAGGTGGAAGCACCTCCCCAGCATACCTCACCTCAAGCCCATAGAAGGGACCGAGGGGGAAAGCCTAAAGAGACGTCATTGCTGAGCCTGCTCAAATCCCAGGGCCTTACCCAAGTCTCCCACCAGGCAAACAACGTTGGCGTAAAAAAGTTCAACATCCCCAGACTGAAGTCCTCACTCGCGAGACCGCCCAGTGGAACACCTTCCTCTAAGGGAGAGGACTTAGCGTCATCCCCAAAGGAGGAGGGAAAAGGATAGGGGATAGAAACATAGTCACCGCCAGCCCCTAGGGCAAGTGGAGGAGTCTCTCCCCCCGAGATGGTCGTGGGCAAAGAGTGGGGAGTTGAACTTTTACCTTCATTCTCTTCTTCAAAAATAGGAGCGTTGCCGCCCTTCCCTCCGCCTTGGACACCATGGTCGCCTAGGGCACCATCTTCACTGCCCTGAGTTCCGTCGTGGGCCATCCAATCAGCAAGGCTCAATGAAAAGGCAGCGTCCACATCCACATTGACCTCGTCACTTTCCCTTGGCAAATCAGAAGTTTCGAATGTAGGAAATTTGAAGGTTGGGCTAGACGTCGAATCAAGCTATTGAGAAGGAAGATCAAAGTCAAAAGCGGTCGCCAGGTCAGAAAGGGCTTGACCCATAAGGCCCTCGACGTCGTCAAGACTTGGAGAAGGCACGTGTGTTGGTGAGCAATTGGGGGTAGAAGGCGGGATACCTGAGGTTGGTTAGCCATGGGGGAGGTGCCAACACCTGTGCTTACAGCCCCCTCTTCACAGCAGGAGAAGGTGTATCCACAGTAGCATGAAGTAGACTCAAAGGAAGGCTTAGTTGGGGAAGGTGGCGCCACAACCTTATTTAGAAATAGGTGACCCTTGACCTTCAAACGATCAGGTATTACCAAGAAACGATCAATATTGGCGGGTGTCAAAGGTTCCTCAGTCCAAAGGTCATCCTCATGCTTAGTTGCCCTAGGTGGTGACCATGTCAACATGGGATTTCTCTCATTCAGACAAAGGTTACAAAGCTGCCGCTAGGCCTTTGTCGTCAAGAATTTTACTCTAGGAAGCCCTAATTGGGAATTCTCGGTGTATAGCCTCTAAATTGGGGAATTCCCAACCTATGCCAGAGACTAAGAAAAACTTTATCGTCTATTTTTTGGCGTTTGAATGGCGGCTCTCAAAATGGGCCAACCATTGCTTCCTAATCTGAAAATTGCAAATGTTGCCCGAGAGCTCCTCAAAGAATAAAACACTAGGAACTCTCACAGGTTAAATATGGGTATTCTTCCTTGGTGGGTTCCAAAACAAAACGAAACACGATACAAGAACAAAGAAGAACCCGCCACGTGTGAGAATGAAATTGCGCAGGGGCTAGCTGGAGAAGATCAAGAACGTCGCGTATTGGGCAACATAAAGAAAATCGCAAACTATGGGTTAGGGCACAGACAAGAAGAGTAACGTTTTCGATGAACCCTTCTTCATCGACACAGCCATGGCGAGGGAGTTTCAGGAGTATTGAGTTTGGGATCCTGTAGGCGTTGCGCAGATTCTTCAAGTCCTTAGCAGTGAGGGTGGAACGCCACCCAAAACCTTCGAAACATAGCACATCTTTAGCAAAAGAAGACTCCAAGACAGTAGGGGTTTGGGATGTGTTTCCTTGGGCCATAAGGATGACAAATAAGCAAAGGGAAATGAAGAAATGAGGGAGATTAGGGTCGTAGATAAAGAAGTCGAGACAGTGGGGCCTCAAGAATGTAAAGAAGATTGGAAGAAATCGGGAAGAAGATGAAAAATGAGGAATAGGGAAATGAAGAGCATGTGATAACTGCAAATCATCGTTGCCTGACTAAATGACGTGACTAAAAGAGAACGTGGCTACTGTTATTGGGCAACGTACGCACGTTACCCAAGTTTAAAATTCCCGCCTCTTGATAAGTGGAAACGGCGAGTAAAGTAATAAATGGGCCAGCAAGGTAGTCCATAGGTCTGAAACCCCTAACAGAGTAGTCTAGGGTCTCAAACATCCTCGACTAAATCAAGATATTTATAATTCCTTCATTAGTGAATTCCCCACGCTTACATGTAAGAGGAATTAGCAGGGTAAATAGAGGAGTTAATATTGGTCTGGCCCAAACTGAGGGCCCAGGCCCAAGGCCCATCATACATAAATGATAACTACTCAAAGGAGTTGTGTAGTTTAATGCAGGCTCTAGCTGCCTTGATTATTAGGGGATAAGCCCTCACATTATGAATATGGATAACGTGGTGATTAGATAATTCCAATACATCAGAGATAAGCCTTCTAATGATTAAGCATTATGCAAGGTTAATTAATTTATAGTATTCATCCAATATTCTCTATGCTTATATGGGCAACAGGTAACTTTCGAATCATCTGATTGAGCATTGTTGTATTATTATTCCTCACTTATTGCTAACTTAAGCATAAGAGGTATCACAGGCACACCGCGCCGCCCACGTAACGATTTGCAGGTTAATGATCATGACCGGTGGTGTGACATGTTCTATACAGATTTGATATTGATATGTTTATTAATCGGTTCTAAACAGGTCAATCCGTTATAATTTGAACTCCATTTATATCAAATCCGAATTCATTAATTTTGAATCCTATTCGTGTTAAATTTACAAGCTGTTGCACATGTTGCCACCCTTGCATGGCATACTGAATTTGATAAACCACAAACAGTTTTTGCAAATTCAGTCAGCATCATAATTCTTTGTCGTATAAAATTATCACACTTGCAAAGAAGTAAAAGTAAAACGGGTACTCCGAGGGCAATTACTTCGTGAAGCCCCGAATATGACCTAGTTAACGCGTGAGTCGGATCTGTCCACCATGGGCCTCGAACACACGCACAAAAACATCATCGTCTCCCAACATTAAAATAAATAAATAAATAAATAAATAAAGAGAAAAAAAGCAGCAGCAAAACTCGGCTTAGCTTAAAGCCTCATCACATATACATTCTCTCTCTCTCTCTCTCTCACCCCAAAACTCATCAACCTTTGTGGCGGCTTTTCCATTTTCCTATCAGATTGGATCGTTGTCCCCTTGTCCGTCTCTTGGAAGATTTGGATCTGAGACCGCCTGCGATCTGAGTGTTTTTTCTTTCTTGAAGAACTCCGCCATGGTTGGGGCCGTACAACAGGAGCAGCAGCAACAGCAAGAAGCACAGCGACAGCAGCAACAGAAACAGAAACAAGCTCCTTCAGCGCCAACGACATCTGCCCAGGAGGAGGCCTTGAAGAGAAACACCGATTGCGTTTACTTTCTAGCTTCACCTTTGACGTGCAAAAAGGTCTGACTTTCTTTTCCTTTTCAGCTTTATCTGATTCTAGGGTTTTTACGTTTTTCCTCTTTTTGGTTACTATTTTATGATCTTTGGCTTTGTTGGGATCGTGGGCTCTGCTCGTCCCTGGGTTTCAGATGAACGACTAGTTCCTTAGTATTTATAGATTCTGACTGATTGATTTATTTTATTGTAAGAACTAAGGTTTGGATCTCCTGTCTAATTTAGAAGTTGGATCTTGTTAGGGTTTTCATGCATTTTCTGCGTGGATCTCAGTTTCTTGGGGAAACCCTAGATTTTATGCTTCCATAATTATGGTAAAATATGATATATATATGGCTCTTATATCTACCGGGATTATTATTTCTCAAACGGTTATGCGAAGAATGGTCTAGGGATGGAATTTAAGGGAATATTGAACGTTCTCCATGGTTCTGGAGTTTGGTATATTAGTGAGCTTATTCTGAGGGTCATATTTTATCTGCATCAGCTTTTGTAACTAATTATTGCTTTGGATTTGGAATCCTAATAAAATATATCAGGTTTTGTTTGATATCCAGAAAAAGGTGAACATTTTGTAGTGTTCTTTTATGGGCTATAAACTTTGCTTGTGTAAGTGACCATATGGTTTCTTATTTCAGCAAAAAAGGATTAAGTTATGATGGCAGTTGTGATTATAATTTTTCCCGATTCTGGCTTGTAATTTTTTCTCTAGATTGTGCGTACTGGGGTTTGCACTACATGTTAGTTTTGCAGAGTTCTAGTTGGGATGTTTTTGAGGTATGGTTTGGAACTGCTGGGTAACGGGTCAAATCTGCCAATCATTTTGTCTGTTCGGATTTTTCATAGCATTGTGGACTAATTGAGATTCACTTTTAAGAGATATGACGGGAAGAACCTTCAAGGGTCACATTCACTAGACCAAGTTTCTGACCTTAAGTGGCAACTAGCTGAGGAGTTTGGGCCTCTTCATTTGAGTGATCTGTGGTCAAATAGTGTTTCTTCCAGGTATCCAAGATGGTGCCATCTGAGATCCCTCATAGGGTCACGACATCAAAGAAGCTAACCTGGACTTTTTGTTATAAGGACTAAAAAATTATGTTGAGAAACGTAAGGCATAGTAGAGAAGTTGGCTCTGATTGTAACATCGTTGTTGATTTTCGAGCTCATATGGGTGAGGAGGGCGGTCCATGTTTGAATCATTATGTTGTGGGAGTTAGATTTCCAGGTTTGGGAATGACATCCCGCATTTTAAAACCCAAGAACGAGTATGGAGGTGGTGAATGACGTCCCACATTATTTTGGAGGAAACATTTCGTGTCCTATAACGTTTTCAAGAGGTTTCAATTGTAACATTGTAATCCTTTAGGATTATAGGCCCAAGAGGCTTTGGTTAGGTCGTTACAAATGGTATCAGATCCAATTTCCAGCCATAAGTGTTGCACTTGATTCGTGCAAACTACAATGAAATGGCTTGATGAGGACCTTAGAAATTTAAATGGGAATATTCTAATATCCTAAATTGAGTATCATAGATGATGAATAGGATTTCACGTCTCTTGGGAGGAAGAGGCTCTTTTCTTTTATAACGATGTGAAGTGATTCAATTGGCTAGTTGGAGTATAGACTCATGCAGCTTAGCTTTCCTTGCGTTGCTATAGAAATGTGGGCTTAATCGGGAGGGAGTTAATAGTCAAGAATGAGGGGTCTACTATTGTGCGGATCCATTTTTTCTTGTAATTGTGAGATTGAGGAAGAGGGAGATGTCAAGAGGCTAGGTGTTTTCATGCCAAATGATTCTAGCAAAGGGGCATTACTGAAAAGGATGGTCAGTGGATTCTAGTTCATGGTTGCAAAGAGGACAATGATTATCTATTTGGGGTTTTTGGCTGATGAACTGGGGAAGTTCGGTTTGGTGGGGAGGGCATTCTAGATGATTTTCCAGAGGAGTTGAAGGTGTTCACGAATGCGTTAGTTCGAGCAAAGTTTCCATTATATTTGGGTGAGAGGTGAGTCTAGGGTTTGTTTAGGTTGGGTTTCTGTTTAAAAGGCTGATCTAACTGAGAGGTGGCTGAAGCAAGGTGGGATTCCAGATTAGTTGGCTGGGGGGAAGATTGATCAATAGGATATTGGTAAGTTGGTTGGGTGAAAAGATATTTTAATTATAAGTCCTAAATATGCTATTGAAAAGATGGACCGTGTTTTTTGCTGTCTTTTCCCCTTTTCTCCAAAAGTTTTGCAAATAGTTATCTTTGTGCCCCAGGTTACCATGGTTGACCACCTATGCTCTACTTCAGGTTACAATTAATTCACTATTTTGAGAGGTTTTCAGAGTTGGTATTTCTGGTTATTATGAAAAGAAGTACTGTATATATGTGAATGATCCATCAATTAAAACCATGTGATTCATTTTAGAGGCATCAAAACCAGTTGATAAAATTTTTGGCCAATAATAATGTGCCACTGATAGTGTTGGATAGCATACTGATCAATGTTTCTTTCTCTGTATTTCTCTTTGAATAAATAGGGAAGTGAATGTGAGTATCGTCATAGTGAATTTGCAAGGCTTAACCCCAGGGATTGTTGGTACTGGTTGAATGGTAATTGCTTGAATCCAAAATGTTCGTTCCGGCATCCAGTAAGTGTCTGCTCTTACTTCACAACTTCAAATGCTTTGAAATTAATTCTAATGGCAGTATTTTTCTAATTGTTGATTGTTTAATCTTCAGCCTCTAGATGCTTCATTAGGAGCACAAGCAGCAACTTCTGTTGGATCATCTCTGCCCACAGCACAGCCTGCGGCCATACCGGCAACAAATGCTCTTTATGGTTCCAGTAAACAAGCTGTCCCTTGCATTTTCTACCAAAAAGGGCTCTGCTTAAAAGGTGATAGATGTGCCTTCTCCCATGGACCGAGTCCCACCACCAGCAATAAAGTCCCACAGGCACTAGCTACCAATGTTACTGAGCCTTTAACTTCTAAGAAGACTTTCGGAGGCCTTGAAAAGTATAACCAGGAGCAGAAAATTCCACAATTGAATGTTTTGAAGCCAGCACAGATACCTCCCCATGCTAAATCTGCTCCAAAGGCTGAAACAGATTTACCTAGTAGCATAGTTGGTATTGAGAGAAATATACCACCACCTATGAGATTGGAAGATGATGCTTTTAGATACAGGGCAACAAATGCTTTTCCTCTAATTAGCGGGAACACTGCTAGCCGGTCCAATCGTTCAGAGCAGACTCATGTACCTGAAGATCATAGTTTACAGAATGGTAAAGATGCTGACGACTTTCTAAGAGAGTCCTCGCCTGGCTTTGATGTTCTTGTCGATGATGAGCTTGGTGATTCTGATTACTACCATGGTGAAGATCAATTTGAGGAACCAAGGGATCATGAAGGAATGAATGTAAACTCTGTGAATGAATATGATTTGGGTAATCCTGCTGACTATAATTCAATGGGTGATGTTGATCGACCAAGGTTCCATGTTCCACGAGGTCATGGCTCGTATAATCATAAGCCGGGGCAGCATGCCTGGGAGCAGCACAGGGCATCATCTGAGAGAATGGTTGTGAAACCAGCTCATATGGAAAGGCGGAGGGGTCACCGTGAATCTGGTAGTCCTGACCAGATTTATGAGTCAGATCTACGTTATCATTTAGCCAAACAGAGGAGGGTTAATGGATTAAGATCTGTCGTCAGTCGGGATCATGCTCATGATAACAATGTTGAGGGGCAGAATTACGGGTCTTCTTCACGAAGGGATGCACTTCATTTGCCCACAAATGAGAGTTCCCTCAGTAATCGCTTGCGGGGTAGAATAACGCTTCCAGGCAGATCTTTTCCTGTGAATGGTGGTGATTTGCATGGAGAAACAGAATTGGACAAGGGAAAGAGTTGGGGTAGGTTGTCACCTGGAAGGCCACAGATCTTTCATGGAAGGCTCCGAGACAGAATAAAAGGAAGGGTGCAAGAGGATTTCAACGAGGGGAGAAATCTCAGGAGTCCGCATATAAGGAGAGAAATAACCGATGACGATGCTGATTTTGTTCGTCCTAAAAGACTTGCGGAGCTTAAAGTTGTGAAGATTGCTGAGAGTAAGGAAGAACAATCCCTTGGAAAGCGAAAGAACATAGACTATCATCAACAGTCTGAAGGTCATCTTTCATTTGAAGGGCCAAAGCCTCTTAACGAGATTCTGAAGAGAAAAAGGGATGCTGAAGTAGCATCTTCTGGAACTGAGAAATTATCAATCAACAGAGGGGACTATAATCGGAGAGAAATGAAACAAGCATTAATAGCAGGCTCTGCGAGTACAGCTGTCATAGATACACAAAGTGCCAACGAAGATGATGTCGGCCATTTGCTTGGCAACAAGGAAGAGTCCAAGAACACTACAGTTGCCATTAGAACGCCAACCAAAAAAACTGAGGAAGCTTATGGGTCCTCTCAAGCACCACCGAATGTGGATGTGTCTGAGGCTGAAGATGGGATGATTTTTGATGAAACTGTGGAGGGTCAGGAACTTGAAGGTGATGATGATCAGAGGGACGGAGACTATGACTATGAGCAAGCTGATGAGGGAGAGTATAATATCGAGGAAGGTGAGAATGCAGACCCTGAGGAGTACCTAGACGATGAAGATGGAGACGGAGATGACTTTGCTAAGAAGATTGGTGTCATGTTCTCATGATTACGGGGGAGGCGACCGACTGCTCCTTCCTATAAACGTCTTGTGTGGACCTTCAACTCTCATATGGGTAGTTGGTTTCAATTTGAGCAGGATAGCTGGTGTGGATTTATTTCCAGAATTAGGACATCGAGTTTTCTCTTGTACCAATCAAAACTTTTTCGTTGTATTTAGATCTCATTAATGGGGATATTTCTTTCTTCTCTATTTCCTTGAGGCATTTTTCTGTACTCCTATTAATGTTAATTGCAGAGTGCATGCCCCGTAAGAGAAGTCGAAGAAAATTAGAATTTACTTCTTCTTGTGAAATTAGAGAGCAGTAGGATGAAGATTGAAAGATGCAATTCACTTGGTTCTTCTGGAGCTCAAATATTATTCATTTCGAATTTCTTATATTGTACAAATAAGAATTTAGTTCTTATAAGTATAGGAGGATGATGAATATGAAAGGGTGATGCATTAATTAATAAAATACATTCATGAATAAGTTATAATTATAAGAGGTGGAATCTAAATGGTCATCTACCAAGTTCATGTATAAATTGATAACACCCCCCACCCCCTCCAGGATAACCATACATAAAGAATACGATTTGTCGAAACTTTACTAAGAAAAAATTCGATGGGAAAAAAATCAATAGCGAAGGAAAAAGAATACAATATTCTTATATACTTTAGAATTTTGGGGATTATTTCGTTAAAAACCTTGCAAATCAAAACTCAATGGGAAAAAATAGTACAATCTATATGATTATTTTTTTCTCCAGAGTTTCAATACTTTATGATAAAAGATCCTTGAGTTGGCGTATTCCAATTTTGCGTATCAACTTCTTAAATGTTGTAATTGGTAATACTTTAGTGAATAGATCCACCAACTTATCACATAATTGTATCTGCTTGACATCAATATCATTTCTTTTATAGAACTCATGTATATAAAAGAACTTTGGCGAAATATTCTTGGTTCTATCACATTTTATATAACCTACCTTGGTATGATATAAGCAGAATTATCTTTCTTCGTATAATGTTGTTGAGTTATCATTAATTGTGGATAAACCACATTTTTCTCGAATGTGTTAACTTACTGATCTCAACTAAATGCATTCTTGGTTTGTTTCATAAATTGCAATAATCTCTAAATGGTTGGAAGAAGTAGAAACTGTAACAGCTTGCTAGAAATTCAATGGATGAATTTCTTTAGTCTTTAGCAACCTCGTGAAAACCTAGAAAGTTTTCATGAATTGAACAATCGCGCAAGAAGTTCTAACTTACATTGTTCAACTTTTTTGAAGCTGTTGTAAGTGTTTTCTCACAATGTACCTTTCACATAAGTTGTTCCTCCTCAAGTCTAGTTTTTGGTGGTATTCTTGGTGTAATTTTTCATGGTTACTTTATGTTTGAAATGTTTTTTTAAGCATGAAGAGGTCATTATAGGCGATAAACTGGACAATGTGTGTTCTTTGATTTTTTTTTTTTTATGGTGTTCTTGACAAGATCTTGATTTGATATTTTTATGACTTATAGTTAACATGCTAATATAAAAGTTTGATGAATATTAGTAGCATGGTATAAATGTTTTATTAGAGTTTTACATAGATCTAAAAAGTTGACAACTAGGAGGTTAAAAACATATTCGGTGTTGACTAAGTTGGAATCTTTGTTGTGAAAGCATGCTCCAATGGCTTTAATATTTATATAAGATGTTCTTAAGACTTTTATTTATATGTTAGTATGTTAGTTTGATGATTTATGGTGTTGGGTTTAAAAATACAAATGTTATGCATACAAAGGTTCAGATAGGTCTTGTATTTGAGTTTGTTGGGTAGATACATTTTGGTGCAAATTTTGCCATGTGATCTTAGGTTTGATGCTTATATCTATTCTAGAGCTTGATTATTAACCATATGATGTTGCTCATTTGTGATTTTATCTCATGAAATGTTTCAGATCTAATGGTTTGATCAAAACCAAACCACATAGTTTTCGGTTTGGTGAAAGTGAAAGCGGAATGTTTTAAGTTTGATTTTGTGACTTTTTGTGGTTTTGGCTTGATGATTCAAAGCATGATATCTCTTTGGAATGTGTTATGAATGTATTGAGAGTATGTTATTGAACTTTTGCAATTCTTGGAGTTGTTTGAGAAGAGATAAAATCGTGAACATCAAGGGTTGTTCTTAAGGTTAAAAACTTTTTTGTATTAAAGAAATTTGTGGTTTTTGTGATGTAAGTTTTATTGGTTGTTCTAGTATGTTATTTGAGCATAAGATATGATTTTTTGTATGTTGCATATTTCTGTTTAAACATGAGAAATGGAGTCGGATAAAATTGCAACAAAATTTAGGGTTTTGGCCTATGCATATTTTGGCCTATGCATGTTTCGACCTATGCATGTTTGATCTAGTTGTAATGTGTTTTAAATTTTCTAATTAGATATTTGGAGTTAGGATGTGAAATCCTTAAGTTAGGGGTAAAATAATCATTTTTCCACATATAGAGGGGTAAAATAGTAATTTTACTTTAAGTTGGTATTTTTATGTTTCTAAGTTGTTAGTGAAGAGTTTCTAATGTTTAGAAATCTCTTCTTACAATTTTTCATTTATTCGCGCATTTTATTCGTCATGCTACAATTTCTATAAGTTAGCTACTAACTTACTGTCAGGATATTGTGTATGTGTGTTGATAAGAGAAGAGTTGTTCATGTTCTTATGTTCTTGTATATGCCATGTCACTACAAGTATGCCTGTTACACATTTTATCATGTCACAAAATATTTATCTGTTACACATTTTATCATGTCACAAAATTTTTATCTGTTACATATTTTATCATGTCACAAAATATTCATTTGTTACATATTATGTCATGTCACATAACGTTATTTGTTACACGTTATGTCATGTCATGAAATGTTATCTATTTCATGTTATGCCATGTCATTCATCTCACATATATATCACGTTACGTAAGTTTGAAAAACTTTTGTTTTCTGTACTGTCAAAGAAGTGAATAAAAAAAAAAAAACTTGTTGGCATGTTGCTTAAATTTGTAGAATCTTCTTGGAGCTCTTCTTGGGTTTCTTGACGATTTTTTTCTGCTTTGGTTTGGAAGGTGCATCGGGACTTATTATCTAGGGTGGTATCTAGTGGTTAG
This sequence comes from Pterocarya stenoptera, assembly GCA_003123785.1. Lineage (NCBI taxonomy): Eukaryota > Viridiplantae > Streptophyta > Magnoliopsida > Fagales > Juglandaceae > Pterocarya > Pterocarya stenoptera. Next base: position 38,387 of record QEOT01006788.1, read on the forward strand.
AAGGTGTTGGTTGTCCGTCTCTCGATGGCTTCAGCCCTCTGATGGCAGTGCCATTGGCGGGGAATAATGCCATTGGTGCTAGGTTGGTAACATCATATGCTTCGGCAGTGTCAAGATCGGTGGAGCAGTCTTCTTTCAAGATTCCTTTTCGGTTTCCTGTGGACATAAATGGAGAATTGAGTTTTATTTTTTCTGAAGCAGAGATGGTAAAAGCGGCGGATGAATATAAGTTTGCATTGGTCATGAAGTTTATGCGAGTTCGACCTTCTATTGATTTGATCAGATTGAACGTGTTGAAAAAGTGGGGGCTAGCAGAGATTCCAACGATTAGCTTTATGGATGATTATCATGTGTTAGTGCAGATGAAGAATGAGCGTGACTTTGTGCACGGTTGGGCTCGGGAAGGAAGAGTCATGGAGGGAAATATTTTTCGATTGTTCAAATGGACAAAGGATTTCGATTTTCATAAAGAATCAACTTTGGCCCCTCAGTGGATTTTCTTGCCAAACCTGCCTTTGCATCTGTATAATCGGGGACTGTCTTCAGATTTTTGCAACAAGGTTTGGTCGGTATCTTGGGACGGATAATGTGACGTTGAATCGATCAAGAGCCATGGGTGCAAGAATTTGTGTTGAGGTTGATTTGATGGTAGAGTTGGTGAAAAGATTTCCAATTGTAATGTCTCCAACGAAGTGTATTTGGCAAGAGGTGAGATATGAGAAACAGGGTTATTATTGCGTGAAGTGTCATTGACAGGGACATACATCTGTGGTATGTAGGGCTGGGGAGAAGAGTAAAGAGGATGGGAAGCAAAAGGAGAACAGAGTATGGAAACCTATAACTAGTAAAGTCAGGGGTAGTACTTTGGGAACCAAAGATAAAGAGCTGGAAGGAAATATTCAAATAGAGGAGGAGAGATTGCCAGTCATACAAGAGGAGAAGAATGTATGTGGGGTACAAGGTGTGAGCAGTGATGTTGATCATGAGTGCAGAGATGGTGAGTCTGGAAAATGTGAGGGTATGTCTGTGGATATTAGAACGGAAAGGGTGACGAATAATGAGGGTGATAATGGACCGGAAATGTCATTAAGAATGAAAAGAAGTGAAGAGATAACACAGATCCCTTCCCAAGATGCAGTAAGAGTTACGGAAAATAATGATGAGGATAGTGATAAAGAATGTGAGGAGGTCTAGTGCAATAAAGATACGGAGGCGAATTTGGTGTCCATGTAGCGGGAAGAAATTAATAGTTCACAGGCCTTGGGTGATGAAATGGGAAATATACCTCCTGAGACAAGAGTGCAAGGGGAGTTAGCGATGGGATATTCTTCAGAACGTGAAGATGGACAAATAGAAGGGTTCAGGGGTAATGAGAAGGCCTATGAGTCTGAAGGAGCAAATCAGTCGGATATAGAGAAACAAGTAACTACGGTTGAAATGGCTAGGAGGAAGTCCCAAAGGGTCCATGGCCGACCTAAGAAGTTGAGTAAATGATAGGTAATATTTTGTATTGGAATGTTAGAGGGTTAGGGACATCGAAGAGAGTAAAGGAGTTAATTATTAAAAAAGATATCAATATTTGTGCGATTGCGGAGCCTTTTGCTGGAACTATCCGAATGCCTGCTATAGGTTCTTTGTTGAATCTTCATTATTTTTGTTCAAATGAGGTAGCGGGTGGTAAGTTGTGGATCTTTTGGAAGGATTTGAATGGGTTTCAGATGGAGTTTTGCACGTCACAAACCATATCAGGATGGCTATATTTGGCAAATCAAAGGTTGTTCATAACTTTTGTGTATGCTAAATGTACTTATATGGAAAGAAGAGGGTTATAGGATGAATTGGAACAGAGACAGTTGAATAATGTGCCTTGGATGGTTTTGGGCGATTTTAATGCTATTCGCATAGACTCTAAAAGAAGGGGGGGTCATCCTCGGCCTCTAATTTCTATGTTAAAGTTTAATGAGTGTTTAGATAAATGTGGTCTATTTGATCTGCATAGCAGTGGCCGTGTGCTATCATGGTGCAATGGTCATCTTGGGGTTAATAGAAGTTGGGCAAAGCTAGATAGAGTGGTCTTGAACAGTAGTTGCTCTGATCAATATAGGTCTGCTCAATTAGAATATTTGGAGCGTAAAACTTCGGATCATTGTCCTATGGTGGTTCAGTTGGAGAGGAGTTTTCAACTATATGGTCCGGTTCCTTTCAAGTTTCAAAATATGTGGTGCTTACATGAATCCTTTTTAGTATGCGTGCAGGAAGCTTGGGACCGGAATGATAGTGGCTCAGGCTTGTATAAACTTGCTGCAAGACTTAAAAGAACTAAGATTGCCTTACGTGCTTGGAATAAGCGTGTATTTGGCAGAGTTGATGAGAATATTAAAAGACTTGAGGAGAGGCAGGAAATATTAGAAAACCAATTACAGTTGGGGTATTCTGAAGATGTGGAAATGGATTATCTTTTGACTAATTTGGAGATAGATACATGGCAAAAGAGAGAGACTACCAGATTGGCACAAATTGCGAAGAAGAAGTGGCTGCTAGAAGGAGATCAGAATACCAGATTTTTTCATTCAGTTACTAACCGTAGGTGTAAGAAGTCAGTTATATCTCAGATGGTGTTATCGGATGGTACAACTCTGGAGAGTGCAAAAGAGGTTCATATGGGAGCGGCACAGTATTTTAGAAGCTTCCTTTCTTCGTCGACTGATGTAGTGAACGCTGACTTAGGTAACTTAATTGATCCAATAATTTCGGAGGAAGAGAATAATATGTTATGCGCTGAACCGACTGATATGGAAGTGAAAGATGCTTGTTTCTCAATTCCTCAGCAAAGCAGCCCGGGGCCTGATGGCTTTGGGTCTGGTTTTTATATTAAGTGTTGGGAGATTATAAAAGGGGATGTTATTGAGGCAGCGCGGGATTTCTTCAGGGGCGGTCTTTTAACCAGGTTTTTCATGTCATCTTTTATTGTCTTAATTCCAAAAGAAAATAATCCTGCTAGTTTTGATAAATTCAGGCCTATTAGCTTGTGCTCAGTGGCTTATAAGATATTCTCAAAAATTATTGTGGCTCGATTGAATCGGGTTATCTTTAAGGTGGTTTCCCATGAACAAAGGGCGTTTGTTCCGGGTCGCAGTATTTTTGAAAATATTACACTTGCTCAAGAGATGGTGCACTCTCTTCATAGGAAAATTTTGGGTGGAAATGTCATGATAAAAATTGATATGGCTAAGGCCTATGACAGAGTCGATTGGAGTTTTCTTTTGAAGGTGCTTTCGTCTTTTGGATTCTCTCCAGGTTTTTGTAATTTGATTAGTGGTTGTATAAAATCACCTTGGTTTTTTGTTATGATGAATGGGACATTTAAAGATTTTTTTCAATCAACTTGGGGTCTTAGGCAAGGAGATCCTTTATCACCTTTTTTGTTTATTATTATGGAGGAGGTATTAACAAGGCTTCTAAGGAAAAATTTTGAAAATGGTAGGATTGGAAGATTTACACATCCAGTAGGGGCACCTTTAGTGTCTCATTTATTGTATGCTGATGATCTTATGATTTTTACTAATGGGGGGAAAAAGTCTATTACGAGATTGGTGGAAATTCTTAATATTTATGAAAGGTGGTCGGGTCAAAAGATTATCCAGGAGAAATCAGTGATTTTTCCCTCTAAATTTATTACTTCAAGTCGTAAGCAGGAATTAATAAGAATTATGGGTTTTAAGGAAGGAAAATTCCCTGTGAATTACTTGGGGCGCCGATTGTATCAGGTAGAATGTCTTCATGTATCATAGAACCATTGATTGAGAAAATTAGGAAAAAAGTCGCGGGATGGAAATTTCAGTTGCTATCGCAAGGTGGTCGGTTAATTTTGTTACGGCATGTGCTATCTAGTATACCGCTACATATTCTATCAGTGATTAATGTTCCAAAGAAGACTCTTGATCGGATAAACTCTATATTTGCAAATTTCCTTTGGGGCGAAGCGGAGGGGAAGAGAAAAGTGCATTGGCAATCATGGTCTAAAATTTGCAAACCAACTAATGAAGGAGGCTTGGGGTTGAGAGATTTACATGAGATTCAGAAGTCCTTATATATGAAGTTTGCTTACCGAATACTCACTAATGATGGGCTGTGGGCAAATTTTTTTAAATCAAAATATTTTAAGGATGGTCATCTTATGTCCTATAGTCCGAAGCCAACGGATTCGAGAATGTGGAAAGCGATAATGAAGAGGGTTCCAGAAGTTATGGATAATGTACAGATACTGCTGAGAAGCGGAAATTCCTTTTTCTGGTTTGACAGATGGTTAGCTTCGGGTCCATTAGCAACTCGAATTACGGATATTACAAATCAAAAAGTGCGTATCAGAGAGTGTTGGTTGGAGCATGAATGGAACGTTGAGATGTTAAAGGAATTAGTGGGAGAATCGATGACAGAAGAGATTGTTCAGAATAGAGTTACGGAAAGAAATGAGTTGGACATTTGTGTGTGGAAGCTGTCTTCGAATGGCAAGTTTACAAAGACTACTGCGTGGGAAGTAATAAGGGATAAAGGTGTTATATTACCTTGGCATAAATGGTTACGGAATAAAGATCTGCCAAAAAAAATATCCATGTGCAATTGGAGAGCTTGGTTCCAGAGTTTAGCTGTAGATGAGAGGGTGAAAAATAAGGGAATCTCCCTTGCGTCAGCATGTGATTGTTGTTTGAATCCTGATATGGAAAGCATAGATCATGTTTTATCTACTGGTCGGATAGCTACGCAGGTTTGGGAATATGCTAGTAGGATATTAAAAGTGCAGTGTTTGAGTTTTCAAACCTGGAAAGCCAGAATGTCGGCATGGATGACCTGTGCAAAAAAGGTTTCACTGGTAGGTAATCTCATTGGTATGTTTCCTTTTATAATAACTTGGTGTTTATGGTACAGGAGATGCAAAGTACGTATGGAGGGGAGGAAAATCACGGCAGTACAAGTGTGGACATCAGTGAAATCATGGATGAAAAGGATTGCGGGTGATATGAGAGTGCAGGGGCGGCTAAATGAGCAGGACTACTATGTGTTAAAGGAGCTAAATCTGGCAATGCCGAGAGTGGTGGCTAGGAAGTACAGAATTGTAAAATGGAACAAACCTCCTCCTGGGTGGATCAAGCTTAATTGTGATGGGAGTACTCAAAATACTATAGGTGTATCCGGAGGTGGGGGGATCTTGAGGGATATGGATGGAAATTTCAAAGCGGCATTCTCGGCAAACTTTGGTGTGGGGACTAATAATAAAGCTGAACTAAGAGCTATGTTGTAGGGGATCCAGATGTGTAAAAGGCTAAATTTTTTAAATATAATTGTGGAAAGTGACTCCAAATTGGTGGTGGATTGGATCCGGTCAGGTATATGCGATTTATGGTATTTATGGAATTATTGGAATGATTTGATTGCTAAAATGCAAGGAATGGAAATTTATGTATTACATCAATTTAGAGAAGGAAATCAAGTAGCAGATTATTTGGCAAAACAAGGGCAGTTAGGTAGTAATGTTTTTTATGAAAATAGCCAGCAATTACCAAGGATTTTAAAGGGTGTTATTCGGATTGATAAGATTGGTTTACCGTCTATACGTACTTAATTTTATATTTAGGCTTGTTTAGAAGTTTATATTATTGTTTAGAGTGAGGTCTATGCTACTTGTAGTTTGTATGGTTGGTTGGTTTTTGGTTTTGGTTTTGGTGTTTGGAATGATAAATTCCTAGAAGTTTTGTTGTAACTACGGTATTCCTCCGCCATAAGTGAGGGTATTTTAATAAAATTGGGGAAGGGTCACTCGTGGACAGGTGGCCCTAACTCTTCCAAAAAAAATATATATATATCATGTTACGTATGTCATGTCATCTGTCATCTTGTTTCATGTCACATCATGTCTTGAGTATAGAGTGTGTCTCGAAAGTAGTATTTTCTCAGTCAGTCATGTATGGGATACTCGTAACATAATCACTATGATTGTCCAAGTATTTCCATTGATAATTCACTCGAGATACTTTTGGCATAATCATTCTGATTGTCAAAGTATTAGAAGTTGCTCCTAAAGTAATCATTCTAATTATTAGGGTATCTCATTTAAAATACTCATGGCGTAATCATTTTAATTATCTGAGTATCTCTAACGGAATATGTTGGGCGAAATCATTCTGATTGTTCATTATTCCTAATGAAACAACTAGTAGAGTTCATGTTCAATTTCACACTAAGCTCATCTTAAGTTCATGTTAAGTTTCACGTTCAGTGTCATGTTCAGCTTCACATTAAGTTCATCCTCAATTCATTTTAAGTTTCACGTTCAGTTCATGTTTAATTTTCAAGTATCAAGTTTTATAGTCATGTCAAGTCATGTTATTTCATATTCAATTTTATGTCATGCTTTATTCCAAATTACTTTAAATAATGTTAGCACATATTATGTTATTTATCAAGTCACGTCAATCTTACTCATGTTCACATTTTGCATCCATGCTTTTACTGTCATGCATGTATCTTTAAACTGTCAATTTAAGTTATTTGTTAACTCGTTGAGGTTTGTAATCAAATCTCACTTGTTAGTCCCAAATACTATACCCCTCGGAATGGTAGATCAAGTGCCAGGATCAGGAGACACTATAGAGGATCGACTATGGGAGGTCGATTAGGCAGCAACGACATGACGCAGAGCTCATCGTTGCGATGCTCCATTGTGCGAGCTACTCGAAGGATTAGCCTAATAGTTATCTTAGTCTTTGCATGTACTTAGGGAGCTCTTTCTCCAATACTCTTATGGTTACAAATCTTTTGGATATACGCTGTAACTTGAACATCTATTATCTTCGGTTTATGAAATTTGTTTTTAATGTTTTGAGATATGTCTTATTTGGTACATAGTATTGCTAAAAAAAATTATTCGCTACTAATATTGCATATTGTTTAGATGAATGCTAGGTGTATTACATCTTTAGTTGTCATGAACAGGGACAGATAACATTGTGTTACATGTCTCAACGCTTCAAAGTCCGCCAAATCCCAAGCGGAATCTGGGGGTGTCACAACAACTAATATTTTTGCTTGACAGATCTCCATGAAATAGCAGTGCCGCCACAAGTGAATAGGTATGTTTGTGATCTTCCTTTATGCCAATAATCAGAAAAGTAACCCGAGTCTACATAACCAATTAATTAAGGATTCGACCATTTTGAATAAAATAATCTCATGTCAAATGTTCTACGAAAGTAGCGTAGAATATGCTTGACATCATTCCAGTGCCTTCAAGTTGGTGCAGTACTGTATCTTACTAGTAAGTTGACTGAAAAGGCAATATCTAGTTGTGTGCAATTTGCAAGATACAATAAAGTACCAATTGTACTAAGATATGATACTTTAGGTGAAGAATTTCTTCACCATCTTCTTGAGAGCAGAAGGGGTCCTTTTTCACATCAAGTACCAAGACAACCATTGGAATACTTAAGGGATGAACTTTGTCCATGTAAAAGTATTTTGGGACTTTCTCTGTATATGTTGACTGATGAACAATAATTCCATTTGAAAAATGTTCAATTTACAGACAAAGAAAGATCTTTTTTTTTTCAAAATCTTTGATTTCAAACTCATTTTTTAAATAAGTTGTAGTTTTCATGAACTCTCCTAGAGTTCCAACAAGGTTTAAATTATCTACATAGAATGCAACAATAGCAAATCCAGAATTTGAATTTTAATCAAAATACATGGACAAATTAGATTATTTCCAAATCCTTCTTTTATAAAATATTCACTAGTTCAGTCTACAAAAAGCTGGTAGAGCATTAGCCATTGGGTTTGGATTTCTTGAACCTATATAAAGATTTTTGTAGCTTGATAGAGTAAGTATTTCAAAATTTTGAATTACATGTTTTGGACATTTTATATTCTTAAGAGATTTTCATACATATATATATATATCTTCTCAGTGATTCATATAAATATGTTGTAACAACATCCATTAAACACATATCCAAACTTTTTGTGGCTACTAAGCTAATCAAGAATCTGAATATAACTTTATCTACTATAGAAGAATATGTTTTTTCATAATTAATATCAAGTTTCTAAGAGAAACATTATGCAACAAGTCATGTTTTGTATCTCACAATTTCATTTTTCTCATTATATTTATGTACAAACACAATAGGCATCACACACTCAGGTGTTTGGATTACAGGTCCAAATACATCATGTTTTACTACTAAAATCAATTTTTTATGAATTGCTTCTTTCCATTTTGGCCAATCAATTCTACATCGACATTCTTGTACGACTTTTAATTCATTTTCATCATCACTTTTGGTGATACCCAGAGCAACTCTAAATGAAAATATATTATTGACAAAAATTTTATTTCTATCAAATAATTCTCCCATATTTATATAATGTATTGAGATCTCGTTATTTTCAGGTAGCCTTTTCTCTTCATGGAATAACTCTTCAAGAGATTCCACTTCAACGGATTCTATTTTGGGATAAATTTTATCCAGAAAGTTTGGATAGATCTATGGCTCTTGTTGCCTGTTTTGTGAGTATGTCCTCTTCAAGAGTATCAATTTCTTTTATTTGTACTTTTCTCTTCCAGTGAGTCTTATCCTTTACACCAATAGGTCTTTCATTCTTCAGGCGTGTCTTAGATTGATTAGATGTTGTATTATTTGATTGTCTTATATGGACATCGATCTTTGTTAGAGTATTAGAAACCGAAAAGTGAGACATCATTATTTTCTTATTATCAGTAAAGGAATTGGGTAATTGATTTGCAATAACTTGCAAATAAATTATCTTTTGAACTTCTAGTTCACTATTATTAAAATGATTTGAATGATGATCAAGGTGAGAGAGCGTCAAAGTGCTCCATGTTATTTGTTTTGTGCTTCTGACAACTTTTTTCCCCTAATGGTAGGAAGATTGTTTCATAAAAAAATCTCTCTTCAGAACGGTCGGCCCGTTCCTGGGGCTTTAACAGCCTCCAATAAAAATTGGTCACATCAGTAATCCTACACTGCATACATAAGACTCATCACATCTGATAAAAAAGCCAAAACCATGAAAAGCAATTCTGTCCCCATCCAAATTCTGTAGACTGTAAATATCTCAAACATCCACCAACTATTGCAGCAGAAGAAGACATCAAAGAAGGGAGTCCCTGTGATCCGTACTTCCCCTCCTCCATACATGTCCATCAACGCCAACAACAACAGACCTACCATCTCCGGCAGCGGTAGCGACAACCAGGTTTTGTCCATGGCACGGTTGGTGGGCACTAATTTGGCAGTGTTTTTCACTGTGTTGCCATGCTAGCCTTCATAGCTTTTACAACTCGTAGGTAAAGTAATGTCCTATTCAAACAATGAAGTTTCTCTCTTTTTCTTCCAATGCAGTCAAGAAAAAATACCCCCACCATTGTTGTGAAATTTCAGTACCCCATCTTATGTTCAATCTACTTGCTTTTGTAGGGCTTTTGTTTTTGTTAAAATGCTCTTCTAGGTCCCTTGATGGACTTGCATGTGATCCTATTTAAGCTTAACTAAGTCACACTTTTAATTGTAAATTTTGCTAGTTGTCTACTTCATTTCTTCTTGGTTTGGAATGCAAAATTTATTGATTAGGGGACGTCTCATCGGAGTTCCAATGAGTTATTAATTTTAAAATCTTGAGATCGAAGGACAAGATAATGTTTGCATTTCATTGTGCCATAACATGAATACTTTATTTGTACTAGTGGGACTCTAGCACTGGGCATCTCTCTTCGTAGTTTTTTGTCATATCTCCCTGAATTGATGTCTATTGAGGCTATTGGGAGAGAGGGTCAAGGGGCTTGGGAGAGAGGGTCTTGGGCGAGGTCGTGAGGGTTTGGAAGAGAAAGATCTGGGAGAGGGTCCTGTGTTATGCGGTTTAACATAAGTCCCATAGTAGACGACGTGGAAACCCTTCATTGGAGGGTGTGTTTGGGGCATTAGCGGAAGGATTGTTTAGAAGATTTTTCTTCATCAAAATGTCAATCTTCAAAACGTGCCTTAAAAAATATCCTCAGTTAAAAGCTCAAGGTATCTAATGATGGAGGGATAATGAAAACAAAAATAAATTTCAAGTCATTTGTGGTCACATCTTAGTGTGTTGGGGAGGTGTAATCAGAGCATGCACAACACAACCAAAAGTACGAAGATGACAAATATTTAGTGGTTGGACAAATGAAAATTGCAATGAAGAATATTTATTATGCAATTGGTCTTATTTGAACAATTGATACAACATGTAAAATTGCATATCCCCAAGCACAGAGAGGTAGTTTTGTTTTTAAAAGTAATGGTCGAGAAATTAATTGTAGACGTTTAATTAATGTCTCGATTAAATCATTATGGGTATGTGTATAGGCAACAAAATGTGCAACATTAATTCCAACTTATACGAAATAATCATAAGAAGTTTTAGATGTAAATTCTCCAGCCTTATCCAATCTAATATACTGAATTGGATAATCAGGAAATTGAGCCCGTAATCTAATAATTTATACAAGAAGTCTAGCGAATGCAATATTTCAAATAGAGATTAGACAAACATGTGACTATATAGTTGATGCATCTATTAAAACCATAAAATATATAAATGGCCTATATGGTGGATGTATAGGTCCACATATATCTCCATGGATTCTTTGAAAAAAAATAGAGATTTAATAACTACCTTGGAATGAGATGATTTGATAATTAGCTTTTATTTGGAACATACTATACATGGATAATCACTTGGTAAAAGAATTTCAGATGACCATGATGATCATGCCAAAGTATAAAGACTTTTGGATCAGAGCACTTCTGGTGTATTACAACATATAATTCAATTGTTTTCATTGTTGTACAATGTTACCCAAAAGAAAAAACTCATTTTATAATCAAAATATGTATAAAATTTTATTAATGTAAAATAAATTTTAACAAGATGTTTTAAAATATAATAATTCAAACATAATGTGATTACACAATAAAGAGAGAAAATGAATTGTTATGGTCATATGCATCACTAATCAAAAGAACACTCTCTGTTATGATTCGCAAAAAAATAAAAAACAACGAGATGAGTTAGGTCCATCCTATTTGGATTATCAAAATTAGTTAGATGATTTTCTGGATTCTTATGGTTGGCAAAATTCATTTCGACCCTTTTTTTTTTCCTTCATAGATGCTTAATATAGGTTTACCAAATGTTAGGACGTATGACTGGTACGTGACCAATGCCTTTTCGTACCACACCTATGGCATTTATTTTCATATTTCTTTATAGGTTTATTTTGCATGCCTTTATTTTTACCTTGCTTTGTCAGAGTGTGGTTCCACTTTTGGTGGTATGTAGCATTTCTATTTGAAGAATTTTGAGTATTTTCCCCTTGATTGTGATAGTGTTTCTACCACGTCCACATCCACAGTCAGAGTTTCCTTTATTATGATTAAATGAGATTTCATTCACTTCAAGGAATGGAGTAGAACCAGTTGGACAAAATTGGTGATTGTTCATTAACAACTCGTTATTTTGTTTAGTCACTAGCAAACAATATGTCAATTTTGAATACTTAGTGAGTTTTCACTCTCGATATTGCTGCTTCAGGAGTACATTAGAGGCATGAATACGTTATATATTTCATTTCAAACATATCCTTGCTAGTGACTTTTTATCTACACAATTTTAATTGTGAATTTATTTTTTAAAAGTGTTGAATTGTATTCACTAATAATCTTACACCTTCATGTGCATTCAATCATAAGGAGCTTTAGGGAAGATCACAATTTGTCTTCTAATACGCGTATCTCTTTCTTAAACTATCCCATAGAACTAATGGATATTACTTGTGAGGTACTTAGTTTTCAATTTTTCATACAAATGGTGGCAAAAGAAAATCACTACATTACCTCAATCTTGTAGGGATGATTCATTTTCTTCCTTAATAGTATTTCCCAAATTCATTCATCAAGATGAATCTCAGCATCAAGGATCCATGATAAATAATTGTTACCAGAAACATTGAGGGCAACAAATTTGAATTTTGTAAGAATTAACATGATCAATAACAAATATAGTAAGTAATGAATGAGAATAAATATTTAAAATTGAACTAACATATAGAAGACAAGAATATTCATCGCATTGATATGATAATATTATACTCTATATAATATCACATAAATCATACTAAGATTTTATAAAATGATTTATATTGCAATAGGTAGTGGATGAACAGATATTTACCCAATTAGACCGGGCCCGATCCACCTTGCAAGGCCCCATGAATCAAGTACTATAAGCCTAGCAAAGAAAAAGTAAGGAGGGTAGACCTGCAGTATATTCAAGTCCAATTAAGGATATAATCATTGAGAGAATCTCAAGCCTTCCTAATAATGGTAGGTATTCGAGATTCTTGCCGATAACAATGTCTCCATATACGGTTATTGAGTAACCAAAGCCAGATGTACAACACACCCGAGATAATCAGAGTTCATGTGGTTATACAATCCTTATCAGTTGAATAATTGCCTATATAACTGACACCAATTGGTGATTTGAGGTAACTCTCTACGACCCTATTGAATCCATACATTACTATTCCAAATACTGACTTAGGCATTGGAGGTGCTACCTACCCACCGAGCCCTTACATTTCTTATGGTGCAGGTTGACTGAGTCTATTGGCAATGGTGCAAAACACTTTCATAATAGTTGGCACTGTCTGTGGGATTTTCGTCAGTAACCTCAGCGTGCTTTTCATATGCCTGCTTTGAAGCATTCTCAAGCGAACTATGATCAAGAAGCTACCTCAACGAACATGGAGGGGAGATTTACAATGATGGAAAAGAAGATGAAGAAGATGGCATTGGAGATGGGGAATCTCCAACGGGAAAATGAAATTTGAGGCAAAGGAACGCCGGATTTGGATGGTGTTGGACCAAGCCATAATGATCAAATTGCACAGCCTCATGGATAAAGTGCTAGATGGTGCTGGACTAAGTGGAGTCACAAAGTGTTGGTGGGGTGGTTGCTGACGACAAGGAGAAGAAGATTATGCACGAAGAGTTGCGCAGCCTCATGGATAAATATGAGGAGATGGTCAAGAAGATAGGAACATTGTTCTCAATCAACCAGTTGCTCAGTAGCACGGAGCTTCCTTACAGTGCCGAGGTGATGGCCACCCTACTCCCACCAAAATTCAAGGTTCTACAAATGGAGATGTACGACGAGTCAAAAGACCCAGTCCAGCATTTTGAGACATTTAAAGCTCTGATGAAGCTCTATGGCTTTCCTGGGGAGATTGCCTATCAAGCTTTCCCAACACTTAAGGGGCTAGCCAGGGGATGGTTTGGGGCCCTATAGTCGGGCACCATTGATAGTTTCAAGGAGATGGGCAGGTAGCCTTACATAATTCATGGCCAGCAGGAGAAGAAGGCGACTAGCCACCTACCTCCTTAAAGTAAAACAACGGGAGGATGAGAGCTTGAAGTCTTACCTTTCTCGTTTCAACCAGGAGCGTATGATGATGAATGACAGATGAGAATATTACACTATCAGCTCTCTTGGGTAGCATTTGGCTCTGAAGTTCCTTCATGAAGGAATTGACGAGAAAGACCCCCGCCACACTACAAGAATTCATGGACTAGGGCAATGACTTCATTAATGCAGAGGACACCCTCTGTGCCCTAACCGCCAGGAGCAAGTCTGAACTGGAGCATGTGGAGAGTAGATCCAAGGGAACCACTGAGGGGAGAAGTCGGGAAAAGGAGCCAAAGAACAGAAAGGGACAATACGACAACAGAGCGCCATCTAGGAAAACACACTCGAGCATGAATGTGTAAGCAAGAACCGAGGAACAACCTCGAAATGGTGGTAGTCACAACCGAAGGACTCACATATATTGCACCTATAACAGCACGGAAAGACACTAGACATAGGACTGTCATCAATTGAAATGGCAGATAGTTGCAGGAAAATGGGACCTCAGATGACTAATTGCCCAACATTCCTCGCCATCCAGATGAGTGGAGGAAAGGAGACTTGAAAGGGGATGGAGGCCCCATAAAAGCGAGAGCCCAAAGAGAAGAAGGACGACAAGAAGGAGCATAATGAATGCCCCTCGCAAGAACCCGGACAAGGCCAACCCTTCTTGGTCGAGGGAGGGGGTGTTTTGGCAGAGGCGACTCATCTTCATCCAGCAAAAAGGCATACACCACATGTCATCCAATGGAGCTTACAGTGTAACATCCCAGATTTTAGTGTGTTTTAATGGAGGATTTATTTAATTTATTTTGTGATTATTTATTTTATTTTTAAATTTTGGGAGTTTTTAAATATTGTTTCATAATAATTTATGATGTGAAAATTATTTTATGTGCTTTCTAGATTTTATTTATTGTTTTGGCTTTTAAAATGATCTTTAATTTAAATTGATTTATTTTTGAGTTTTAAATTTTTATTGTTGCATTTAAATTATTTCACTGCGTTTGAATTATTTTAATTAGCTTTCGGTTTTAAATTCATCTTCGTTGGTTTTTTTTT
>QEOT01006788.1:54634-70377 GCA_003123785.1 Pterocarya stenoptera
ACCTTATTTTCAAGAATACCCGATAAGGGTCCTGACAAAGGACCCTCTCAAGAAAGTGTTGCAACGGCCCGACACATCCGAGAGTTTTGTAAATTGGTGAATCGAATTCAGCAAATTTGACATCGACTACCCCCTTAGACAAACATCAAAGGGCAAGACTTGTCAGATTTTGTCACTGATCTAACTAATCCTACCAAAGATGTACCCGCCCTGCCCCCAGGAATCACTAGCAAGTCTATGTTGATGGCTCGTCTTACCGCTCTGCTGGAGGCATAGGAGTATATGTAATATCAAGCTCGGGAGAAGAGGCCTATTACTTGGTCAGGCTCGAATTCAAAACCACCAACAACAAAAAGGAATATGAAGCTCTACTGGCAGGGCTTGCCATGGTAAAGGCATTGGGAGTAACAAAAGTGGAAGTAAAGGCAGACTCCCAAGTAGTGGTAAATCAAGCCAAAGGGGAGTATGTGGTGAAAGGTGAAAGAATCCAGTCTACTTACGACGAGCGTGGGGAGAACAACTATTTTTGAAATTTCGTCATTGGACAAATTCCTTGGAAGGAAAACAAACTAGCATGGGACGCATCAAATATGGACAACACAGCATTGCCATGGGTAGTGATCACCAAAATAGTTGAGACCCCAACCATTAGACTTGAAGTCTTAGAGGTGGGGGAGGGAGTACCCGAATGGGCACGTGAGATAACCCAAATCTTAACCATTGGGGAGTTGCCAAGCGAAAAAGAAGAGGCAAGGAAGGTGAAGAATGGAACACTGTACCAACGAGGATTCTCCTATTCCATCCTGAGGTGTATCTCCTTGGAAGAGACCCAGTATGTAATGGCAGAGATACATGAAATAGTATGTGGGAACCACTACGGCAGAAGAACCCTGGCGAGAAAACCTGAGCCCTCAAAGAAGCGAAACTATTCGTCAGGAAATGCGCGAACTGCCAAAAACACGCAATGGGGTTTGAATATCATAGGACCTATACCCCCGGGGAAAGGAGGTGTGAAGTTCATCATAATTGTGGTGGACTACATCATGAAGTTGGTGGAAGCAGAGCCCTTTGCGACAATAACGGCCGCCAGCATCACCAGGTTTTTGTGGAAGGCTATAGTATGGCATACCTCGGGTCATCATTAAGGATAATGGGCGACAATTTGACTAGACCACTGCCGAGATTGGTGCGTAGGACTAGGCGTAAAGGTAAGATATTCCTCCCCAAAGCACCCTAAGCCAATGGGCAAGTCGAAGCGACCAATCAAACTCTAGTAGGGATCTTGAAGAAAAGACTAGTGGCCAAAAAGGGAGCATGGGCAAAAGATCTCCTAGGGGTTTTGTTGGAGTATCGAACCATTGTTCAAATCCAAACCTAGAAAACCCCCTTCACCCCAACTTATGAAAATGAAGAATGATCCTAGTAGAGGTAGGCATGCCGAGCTACAGAGTTTAGTACTTCGACGAAGGACTAAATGAACGAAGAGACACTACATGAGAGGGATCTAGTAGAGGAAAGAAGAGAAGAAGCATAAATAAAGACAAGGAAAACAAAAAGAAAACATAACAATACTTCTACGTGAGATTGAGGCCCAAGTTGTTCAAAGTGGGGGATTTGGTGCTAAAGGAAACCATAGTGACCTACAAGAGGAATGGAGGCTCTAGCCAAATTGGGAGGGACCATACGTGGTCACAGCCTGCCATTGACCTGGAGCCTTTTGGCTAAAGAATGCCAAGAGGAAAGAGTTGTAGCGCCCGTGGAATGTAAAGCATCTCAAGAAGTATTTTACTTAAAACCCCTCATCTAAGAATGTTTCAAGCGCATCATGTAGGGCGCCTTTTCAATAAAACTATTGTATGTCCGATCATGACTTAATATTTATTATTGCGCTAAAACCACACTCCCAAAGCAGAGCTTCTCACTTGCACGACAACCAACGGGGGAAGACAACTTCCTTAAGCATTTCCCTCCTTGCCCCCTTGCTTGGTAGACTCCCACCTAGCTCTTAAAGGTGAGCTCCATGCTTGCACGATGACCAAAGGGAGAAAACAACTTCCTTAATTGTTTCCTTCCTCGCCCCCTAGCGCGGTTGAGTCCATCTCCCAACTAGCTCTGAAAGTCGAACTCCGCGCTCGCACAACGACCAAAGGGGGAAAACAACTTCCTTAAGCATTTCCCTCCTCGACCCTTAGCATAGTCGAGTCCATCTCCAACCTAGCTCTTAAAGCTGAGCTTCGTGCTCGCATGAAGACGAAAGAGGGAAAACAACTTCCTTAACCATTTCCTTCCTCACCTTCTAGTGTGGTCAAGCCCATCTCTTGCCTAGCTCTCAAAGTCAAGCTCTGCGCTCTCACGATGACCAAAGGGGGAAAACAACTTCCTTAAACGTTTCCCTCCTTGCCTCTTAGCGAGGTGGAGCCCATCTCCTGCCTAGCTCTCAGAGTCGAGCTCCGTGCTTGCACAATGATCAAAGGGAGAAAATATCTTCCTTAAGCATTTCCCTCCTCGCCACCTAGTGCGGTCGAGCCCATCTCCCGCCTAACTCTAAAAGCCAAGCTCTGCACTTGCACTAGCGTCCAAAGGCAGTTTCCTTAAATGTTCCCCTCCTCGCCACCTTGACTGGTTGCGCCCGAGCAAGCAAACAAAGCCATGAAGGCCCATATTGCCCAGGGCATTCACACTTGATGAAACCCAAGTAAATAAGCAAAGCAAGGCCCAAACAGGAAAAGCAATGCAAAACCAATAACGTGAGAAAATCACATTCATAGCAACATGGTTCGTATTGGCTACAAAAAGATACAATATATATATATACAAGTTAAGGATTCAAGGCCAAAGTTAGAAAGGCGTCGGGTATAAGATCTCTGCCCAGAGAATCAAGGAATTGAAGGGACTAGCGGTTGAGCTTAAGGGTATTTAGATCAAGGTTATTAAAGTCAGTATGAGGGAATTCAAATAAAATAGTCTCTCAACCTCTCCAAGCCTTGCTTATACCCATAGCCCCAGGCCTTGTTGCGAACCACCTTGGTCGTTGACAACTAAGGATAATGTTTGACCAAGTGTTCCTTGGAAGAAATCAACTCAAGTTCCAAAGAGGCTATCTGTAGATTTCGGGGAACCAGTTTTTCCCTAGCAAAAGCCATCTTGGATTCCAAAGTCATAATATGTTGAAGGCAGGATCTAACCTTGTTCTTAGTGCTTTGCCAAGAGTCATTGAGCTTGATGTACTTGTCCTCCATCCTCTTCAACCCCTATGGGCAACCTCATGCTAAGCCTTGAGATTCTCCATTTTGCCTTGAAGGTGGTTGAGGTTCATGCTCAAGTCCCGACAAGATCCTTCTGTTGTGTCCGTTGTAGCCACATATCCTCATCACTGCTCCTTGGTCTCCTCCAACTCCACCTCCAGGAGGGCAAGCCGATCCCAACCAGTATCCTTCTCTTCCTCCAATAGCTTGGCCTTGAGGTAGTAGGGAGCTATCTCTTTCTTTGCTTTCAACAAATCACTCTGAAGGTTGGTCGCGTCCTCATGGAGAGTAAAGACATTCCTATATAATGAGCGGGACTAGGCGCCCACATGAGCAAAGCTAACCTTTGCCTCATTCGTCTCAACTCATACCTTGATGACCTTCCGGTTGGCTTGAACTGCAAAAGACTGTAGTGCGCAGACGTCTTCTTCTAGCTTGGACCTCTCATTGACAACTTGGGTTGTCAATGAGTCAACTCCCTAACGAACCAACACAAATTGATTAATGGAATGGTGATAAAAGAAAATAGACCAAAGACAAGCAGTGATAAAACTCATCGAGGTCAGGAATCTTCTAAACTTGTTGGCTATGTCACAAACAGACTCAGCCCTGGCTTTATTAAGGCCTGGACCAGACCTAGAAGAACTGGATTCGAAGGGTTTGGGCAATCCCGAGGAGCCATGCCTTTCTCCTGGAAGTCCAGCCTTAAGCCTCCCAGTTGCCCAAGCTAGTAGGAGGGAGGGGGAGAAGGAGGGGCGGAAGATCCACGTCCTTCATCTGCTCACCCAAAGCTTTTACATCACCCACGAGAGGAGTTGATGGCACGATTTCCTCCACTACCACCAACAAAGCAACCTCCAACTCCAAGAAGGTGTTGAAAGGGGATGAAGGTATCGAGACCTTATCCTAACTCGGATCCAAGATCATGGGATTGTCTCAGGACAAACCCCAAGGGTCAAAGGAAAGAGTTGGCGACTCACCACTAGAAACTGTGGAGGGTATAGAGCAAGGAGTGTGGGTAACACCATTAACACCGCCTAGTGATGCATCCACAACCGAGCCAGGGATTACCCAAAAGGTGGTCATGCATGGCCTGATGTCATCATCTAGAAGAGCGGGCACCTCCACAACGTCTTCAAAGGGTACACCCAAAATGGGTTCGTGAGAACCTCTCGAAACAGGTTCAAGGAAGTTTGAGAAAAAGGCCATCTCAAGTTCTTCCTCATCCTGACTAAAGTCCTCAGCAAGCCCTTGATCACCTGGTGAGGTAGAATGTAGAACCAATGAGGGTGACGAAGTCGAGCGCGAATCGGGTGAAGGAAATTCAAAACCCATCACCATTGCAAAATCAACCTTTGCCTATTCTAGGATATTATCAATGTTGTTCGGGCTAGGTGGTTTACGCCAAATCGATCCACCAGCCCTCGATGATGGTGTCACTTGACCCATGAGTAGACCTTCTTTAAACGAGCATGCTCCCAATCGGACGAATTCAAAGAAAACTCTTTGTCATCAAGAACAACCCCCCACACGGGTCGGACGAGAAACTCTTGATAGGCGACCTTGTTTGTAGGAAATTCCCAACCACAATCCTACACAATAAAGAACCTTTTAAACTAGTCCCTAACACGAGAGAATCGAGGTTTCAAGCTGGCTACCTAGTATTTGGTGCGGGACCAAAAACCACAAAAGTTGTTGTCATGGTACTGTATCCCGTGGGTATAAACAAACTCCCAGGCGGTCAGGTTGGGGTACTCCTCATCGTCAACTCCCATGACCAGACACCAAACAATGCAACAAGACTGGAGAATCCTCCATCCATTAGGATGGAGCTATGAAGGGGCCAAAGCACCATAGCGAGCTCCAAGGAACAAACTCAAGCACTCAGTAAGAACTCCACCCTGTCCAGGTCCGACGAGGTGATGGTTGCAAACCAATGGTACCCCTCGAAATACTGAGGGTTGTTTTGGCTAGAGGTCCTAGGGTTTATGGGAGACCCCTCGGGACGTGACAAACGTGAGCTTTGAGACAAAAAATGGGAAGAGTTCTTTGGCGCCATTAACAACAAAAGGAAAGATTGGAGAAAGAAAAGTTAGGGTTTTCAAAGAAGAGGCAAGAATGAGTAGAGAGCAATAGGAAAGAATTGATAAAAGTTAGGGTTTGGGGTTTAAATAGGAGGAAAGGCTCCTAGTAGGAAAGTGACAAGTGTCACCAGAGAGGAAATGTTGGGGGCAAATCCCAAGATCCCTTGCGTGAAGAGACGTGGGAGCCTAGTTGTCACACGTTACCCCAGGCATGGGAACGTGTATTGCCGCAAACAATGAACATGGGTCACTAGAGCGTTGCGGAGTAGAAAAGAAAATTCTCACCATACTCGTACAGTAAGAATCTGGGAGGTAACTAGAGGGACAAATATTTCCCCTACCAGATTGGGCCCATTCCACCTCACAAGGGCCCACAAATCAAGTACTATTGAGGGAACCCTAGGCCTTCCTAATAAGGATAGGTATATGAGATTGTTGCTGGTAACAATGTCTCCTTGTACGGTTATTGCCTAACTAAAGCCAGATATACATCACACCTGAGATCATCGGAGCATATCATGAGTTGGATAATCACGGACATAACTTACGTCAACAGGTGATTTGAGATAACTCTATACAACCCTATTGAATCCATACTTCACCATTCTAAATACTGATTTAAGCATCGAATGTGCTACCTACCTGTAAAACCTCATTCCCTTAGGCTAGGGATGTCACGTGATTTTATAAATAAGCCATGTAAGATATTTCATAATTTAATAAATAAATAAATTAATCTAATTAGCCTAGAATTAAATCAAAATGCTCCATCAAAGCCTATCTCGCATATTTGTACTCATCATCATCCTCATCTGGGTGGTTAAAAATATGAAATAAAATAAAAAAGAGTCGAAGACTCTGTAAGAAACCCATCACATGTAAACATAATAAACGTAGCATTTTTCATAAAATATTTCATGCTGAGAACTTAAAATCATGATCATTCATATATATACTCATGCTATGCATGACTTGTCTTGAATTATTTGACTGGCCAACACACTTAACTATGTGTGCAAGGTCGTGCACCGGTCCCACATCCTGTGGCTACAAGGGGAGCCGCTAATCATATTCTGGTGTGATGGCCCCAAATTTTGCTTGAGATTTGATGGAGTTTGAAGCATTAGGACATACAACACAAGGTTACATAATCTCGTTCATGACAATTAAAAAATGAAACTAGCATGCAATATTTGTAGCGGATAAATTTTTTTCTTTGAGCAATACTATGTACAATAAATAATATATCCCAAAAACATACCCATACTTCGTAATTTTACATGATAAAACAGATATCCAAAAGGTTACAACACTTGTCCAAAAGGTCTGTAACAATATAAGTACTAGAGACAGCACTCCATAAATATAGTTTGGAAATAAAAGCTATTGTACTAAATTGCTAAGTTGTGTAATCAACTTAACTATGATCTCTAAGATTGTGACCAGAAAAAGCAAATAATGTAGTTATAATTTCCTCATCATCTCTCTTTGGATGACTCAACTTGTATAGTCTGTGGGCGTGGTTCCACGAGATCCTGACACATTATCTACTATTCTGGGAGGAATGGTAATTAAGACTACCAAGTAAGATTTATAAAACAAGTAAACTACCAAGCTATCAACAATATACATATGCATGCATGATAGTAAAATGGTGTGGATGCATCATGACATGAACATGAATATATATGCATGACATAACTTGGAAAATAGCATGATACATGCTTGACTTGAAAAATGACATGACATGATCTGACTTGAAAAATGACGTGACATTATCTGACTTTAAAGATAATGTGACTCATACTGAATTAACATGAAAATGTATTCTTGTCTCATAGGATTACCACAATGTCCTTGTCTCGAAAAGTTGCCACGATGGTCTTATCTCATGGACTTGCCACAATGTTCTTGTCTCATGGGGTTACCATGATAGTGTAGTTTTGTCACATGGGATTTCCATGAATTATTAACAATGACTTGGAAATAACTTGATTGTACGTGGATGTAACATGACTAGACTTGAAAAATATTTCATGATGGACTCGTGTGACTCATGATATGTAACTATGACATGTAACAGATAAACATGTACAGTAAAAATGATATGGCATTCATGGCATGTAAAAGGTAAATGTGTAACAGATAATGTGACACTCATGGCATGTGATAAATAAACTTGTAACAGATGATATGGCATTCATTTTTTTTTTTTGAAAATAGACTCATTTCATTAATAATCCGAAGTTACATCTGTTGACTTATTAGTACATGGAAAATCCAAACTATAAGCCACACTACGCATCAGCTCAAGGGCTTCCCCACACACAAATTGCTTTGTGGCAGACACTGTCTTAACTTCTAAACAAACTCTCTCAAATAGAGAAAGCGTCTTGTAAACCAGAACTTGAAGGACCCCTCTACCCTCCGAAGGAGAGTGAGTATAGGATATTGCTATGGACATCAAATCCAAAGCCTATTTCTAATAAAAGCTAACTAAAACCAGAAAAAACTACAACTGAACACATAAACAACAACAGGACCATGAGCACTGGTAAGACCCGGACGGCACGTCCACTGCAAGCATCAGCATCTCGAGCCCGGACTGACCGAGTACCTAGCTAATGCACGGACCATAACAGCCCGGCTGTACGACACCAGACGTAACATTGCTCACCACTCTTGACCATCTCTTGCCCCAGATACGTCCAACCCAAAAGCTCAAACCACACTCGGGTCAACAAAAACAACAAAACCAGAAAAGAAAAAAAAAAAAAAAATACAACACTGCAATGATAAAAGCCAAGAACAAAACTGGATGAACAGTGCACAAACAGTCGGGAGTGGCGAGTACAGGACACTGTTCACGCTGGGAGGAAAGCCGTCAGTCAAACATGAAAGTCTCGGAGGCAGAAGTTCCACAGAAGCCGAGCATGGTGTTGGCAAAGGACTCCTCGGTGGCGCGTGAAGGTCACATGCCAGCTAGATCCAGATCTTCGTCCCAAGCGTGGGGGTGATGCGCCACTCCGATGGACGCCAAATTTGGTAGACTTGAAGATTGACGGCTGGGTGTTAAGCCAGTGAGGCGCATGTAGCAGTTTAATGGCCGAAAAGACTCGAACGGCGATCCTCCCTTATTTGGCCTGAAAAACACAAAAACAAATAAGAAAAACACAACACGAAAGAAAAAGGACAAAGGGGAGAGGGGGGAGGAGCCGAAGCTCCCATCCCCTCACGTTAGATCTAGAGTTTGGGTAGTTTTAGAGATCAGAGAGGGTTATCTCAGAGAAGGGCGAAAAACAAGGCATGATATGATATGGCATTCATGATATGTGACAATGAATTTGTAACAAATGACACATCAGATCATGGCATGTAATAGTTAAGTATGAACTACGATAAATGATGTAGCATGACATGTTATAAAAGTTTATAATAATCACGAGTGATAATAATTTAACAGAGTCTTACCACCATACATACATAAATACAATGGAAGTAAGTTAGAGGCTAACTTACTGTAATTGCGCATGACATAAAAAGTAGCGTCAAATAGTGTGAACAAAAATGAGATATTTATAAAGGTAAAATATCCTATTAAACACTTAGAAAAATAAATTTTTTTCACTTATGGCTAAATTGAAAATTTACCCCTCTACTTGTGAGAAATTACAATTTTGCCCCTAAATTAAGAATTTTGCATATTAACTTCAAATCTTACCAAAATTTATATTCTTGATAGAAATTTTATCTTAAACTTCATTTTTGTTGCAATTCATCCAAAATTTAAACTTTCGTGCTTAAACCGATTTTTGCAACACTTCAAATCATATACCATGTTTTAAATCATTCAAAGACATCAAAATATACATTTCAAAACTCACAACATCAACAAAAGTGCTAAAACACCAAGTTTAGGTCCATTAGGACCAACTCTTGATGTGCTTGGTCTAATGCTTTCCAAATCAATTCCAAGGACTCCAAATTTCTATAATCACACTCCTAACATATTCATAAATCAAAGCTATGTGATATCATGGTTGATCAAACAACAAAATCATAAAAATACAAACTTCAAAGTAAGTTCACTTAAACATAAAACCAAGTACACCTTGCTTTTAAGCTTAGATCAAAAGCTTTAGATCCCAAATTTTTCATGAAATAAACCTTAAAGAAATAAAACATATACCTGATATTCAAGTTCTAACTTGATCTAAGTATTAAATCTAGAATCACAAGGCAGAAATTTAATTGAAACTTAACTCAAACCTGAGAGCCACTAGGTTGAGTCCTAAATAAACCTTTGCATGAATAAAATTTATTCAATCAAGATCAAACCAATATTCTCCATATATAAACTCTTAACACATAGATAAAAAGCCTTAAAAACGTCATATGTGAATATCAACATAGAAACTATTTTGACACTCCAGTTTCTAACTTTTCAAAATCATGCAAAAATCTTTATAAAAATTATTAACATGCAATAAATCCAAAAATAAATTGCATATCAACATGTTAAAACTTCATCATAGCAAGATCTACTCAATATTTTACCAAAAACTTCATCAAAATATCAAAGCTTCACACAAACGTCTAGACTATCACCCAGTGTGACCTTTGCATGCTTAGATCTAACTTTCACCAATCCAAACTACATGAAAAATTACCCAAAATATAACAATAGAAACAAGACTCAATGAGGAACAAAATTCATGAAGATAGTTTCATGAGAATCGACTCACAAAGGGTTAAAAAATCTACCTAAAGCTCTCACTCTTGTTTCTCTCTAAACAAGTGAGGAAAGTTTGTAAAAATGAGGGAGGAAATAAAGAGGCCATGTGGGGGTATCGTAGGGGATAAATTAGGGGCTGAGTTAAGCCTCTTTGATGGGAGGTTGGTAGCCAAAAATGAGTTGACACAGTGGGCTACACAGCCCATGGTTTTTTGCTGCAAAGGTGAATTGATGGGTGGTGGTTTTGTGGCCTTTTTGACTTGCCATCGAGCCACCTTTTTTATGCTAGCCGTGGATGGCATGTCAGCCCTTTTCTTGGCCTTGGGAGGGGGAAGAAACTTCCTAAAGAAGCCTCCCTTGGTGATGGTTTTTGATGGGCCAAAGATTGGCTTTATCGATGGGCTTCAATTTGGGATTTCAATAGGCTTCCTTTGGAGTTTCAGTCAAGGGTAAGTCCAAATCAAATTTCTGATGGCCCAATGTACCAAGATGTAGGAGAGTGGTTAAGGCCATATGAGTGAAAAATTGAGTCCTTAATAGTGGAAGGGTCTAAATCCCCTATTGGACATGATGGGCCTAATTGCATATCCCCAAGGGCTTGGCCCAGATGGGCCCCGAGCGAACGTCTCAAGTAGGCTACGGCCTATGGGTCTGTGATAAGCCCACTAGATAAGGGCTTATCAAGATCATACCAGCTATGGCAATCCAACAAATTCCTGAGGCAAATAAGATTGAGATAACGAGGAAAATTCAAAAAATAAAGCCTGAACTTGATTTTAAATAAGAGATTAGGTTGTTACAATGTTCGAGAAGGGATCCCTCATCACTCTATATATATCTATCGATGACCCTCTATCAGGTATGAAAAGATTACCCTTTCATTCCATAAGAAAGATTAAACAATTCATCTGAGTTAGATATCAAAGGCGTTTCTATACCATTCAGGCCTTTCCACTTCTTTGGTTGCAAGTTTGATAGAGAGTGGAGAGTGTGAAACACATCCAAAACTGTTGGAAGTGGAACGACGCCCCCACTCTCTGATGCACGAAACTCGAAAGGGCAATGACTTAGGTCACGAAATGACATAATGAGTGTAAGTCTCATCACGCCTCACATAATGAGACTTTGGGGGGACACTAGAAGGGCTTAAATCCCTTACCTGACTTGATGGGCCGGACTGTGTATCCCCAAGGGCCTGGCCCAGGTAGATAGGCCTCGAGCGAACGTCTCGTGTAGTCTATGGCCTATGGGTTTGTGATAAGCCCAATGGATAAGGGCTTATCAAGGTCATATCGGCTAAGGCAATCCAACAAACTCTTGAGGACAGATAAGATATAGGGGAAATTTAAATAATAAAGCCCGGCCTTAATTTTAAATAAGATATTAGGTTGTTACAAGGCTCAAGATGGGATCCCTCATCACTCTATATATATCCACCGAGGACCCTCTATTAGGTACGAAAATATTACCCTTTGATTCCATAAGAAAGATTAAGCAATTCATTTGACTTAGACATCGGAGCTGTTTCTATACCCTTCAGGCCTTTCCACTTCTTTGGTTGTAGGTTTGATAGAGAGTGGAGGGCACGAAACATGTCCAGAACAAATAGCATGTAGAATTGATTAATCCAAATGATCAAACACTTAATAAAAAACCAGGTGGTTTAGGGTTTGGAATCAAATTTAGGGTTTTGGCCCTCATCATGTGTTTAGGGTTTCAATTTGCTTCCAATGGTTTGAAAATGGTTTTAGAAAACGAGATGAGAATTACTAACTTTTTAAAACTTTTTTCTTCCCTTCCCAGGATATAAAAGATTCGACAATCAAAATTAATCTAAGTGAAAGTTTCGCAACGGAAATCATTAAACTAAAATATAAGTTCTTTTACAAAATAAGATTTCATATATTACACAAAAGGCCTTGACTTCCGTCACCTTTTCCTTGGGCATGTCTGTCTCGATGCTTCGTCCTCATTTCATTCCTAGGTGCGGCACACATAAAAACAAAAGAGTCGATACTCAGTAATAATTACTTCATACTTGTAAAAATATACTAACATAAGTTTCATTTATGCATCTCTCATTTGTATACATACTTTACATAAAACATGTTATTTTTCTTTGAAAACATTACAAGGTGAGGTTTTTCTTCTAAAAATATTTTCATTCCTAAAAAAATTTCCCACCTTATGCATTCCTTCATAAAAACTAAAAAGTTTCATGCATACAATTATTCTTATCACTTTTTCTCTGGACAGTACATATCATTACGTCCCATGTGTTGAGGTTAGCTGTTTTTTAGACTCGATTTCTCCTGTGGCTGCGGGTTAGGAATCCCTCAGTCAGTGGGTAACACTAGGTGCACTACCAGTACTACTTAACTGGCATTGCAATCTGCCTAGTCCTTTGGTACCATCATTCATTCATCAATCATGGCCGTTACGTAGTTTCATACATTAAAACATTGATTTCCTTTCCATTCATTTCATTCATTTCTTTCCTTTTCATCAATTCATTTTATTTCATAAAATATCTTTTCATAATCATAAAGCATAAAACCTCATTATTCATTTCGTGGAATATACATACAATACATACTACATGTAGCATCTATTCACATGCATACAACTATTCTTAGGGTGCATAAAAATGGGCAGCCAAAGAAGGCCATTACATACGTATACTGAAACCTTAATAGCTTATCATAGATTCATAAAGCATTTTCATTCTAAGAAACTTTTCTTTTCTTTCATTTCATAAAAGAACACTTTTCTTATAAAATCATTTATTTCATTTTCATAAATAAAATATTTCTTTTTCATTTTCACATCGTTAAAAAACTCTAGAAGAGTATGAACGTAATACTTACTTGTACTCCATGCTATGCACATTTCATCTAGTTTGTTCATGTGCGTGTCGATGGCAACCTACATGCATTCACAATCTTCGTCATTTCCTTTTCATTTACAAGAACACTAAACATAGAACTTACATAATAAAACTATCCCTAACTCTTAGTCCATTCTCTCCCTCATGGCTTCAACCTCCAATTGGTTCTTTACTTAGACTTTTCCCTTTTAGACCAGTCATTTTCCAAATAACCTCCATTATCTATTTACTTTCATATCCCTCCATAAGATTCCTAATTGTACAAACTTACACTTCTAGGTATTCAAAATACCCATCTCATTTCACTTACACATGTCATCATTCAATCCATGAAGTATAACCATTGCCATATATCTTAAGACTAACTACGAATCTGAAATCTTGACTTCATTGTCTGACTAATAAAGTGAGCTTCCATGCTTCTTTTTAATTTTCAACCATTATTCACGAGCCTACAACTTAATCCCACTTCACCAGAAAACCCAACTGCAGTCACAATCCCAATTCTTAAACAATACCCTTCCCCCCATACCTAATCCAATCCACATTAACCCAAGTCCTAATTCACTTCCTCACATCCAAATGCATAACACAAGCCAACTAAGCATACCAATACAATCCACCAAATACACATGCGATCCATCGAACATACATGTGTCATACCCCTTTATCATCTAAGATCAACATATAATCCATATAAGTATCCACTTGTTCTCACAAATGCTATCCATAAATAATACATTCAAAGTATACAAATATGTCCAATATATGAAACCAATCAATTTCCTACCCTCTTTATCACCTAAGAACAATATACAATCGATTTAAATCACTAATTTGTTTTAACAAGCTCCATTTATACTCAATACATTTAATATAAACAAATAGGTCCATTTAACAACCAACATCATCATCATCATGCTTTTCAACTCCACTACAATTCCATCCTCTTATCCCAACACTTCAAGACAATCCATCCAACTTCATATATTCACCCCAAGCATCTTAAGACAATCCAATTATAAACATAGTCCAACTCAAACATAATCATGCATTTAGAAATAAATTTTGTGCTCACACATCCAATATAAGTGAAACTAAAGACTAAACTTAAAATATGTCCATCTATTCAATCGACACAAGGATACACATGCTCCATCTATCTATCACTTGAGCTCAACACAAATCAATCACACTACCAAATAATCATATAAACTTCACATTACATTCAATATGCATAAATCAATCTACTCAACCTTCACAAACCACACAACCAACACCTTCAACACAAGCACACACTTGCTTCCAGCACTTCACACAATCTCACAACTTCACCAACCATATCTCGCTTCTCCTCAGTCTACCACATCCAACACATTTGATACATAAATTAAATATAAATTTGTCTAAGTACTCAACACAACACCATACACATCCATACTTAATCCTCAATCACAACTAATAACATAACTTAATTTAAACAAAGATGAGAGGTATACCAAAACTGAGTGGCTGGGAAATGGAGCTTGAGCATGGGTCGGTGGGCTTGCTCATTGTGGCTGGAGATCACGGTGGCAGCAGCGGGCTTGTGTCATGAGGGGAGTTGGCAAGAGAGAAGGGAGAGGGTGAGAGGGAGAGAGAGAGAGAGAGAGAGAGAGAGAGGAAAAGTTAGGGTTTTGGGAGATTTAATCTAGGCCCTACATCTTAGGGTTTCTAACCTAGATCCAACGGAGGAGAATAAACATGGACAATAAACTAACTAAATAATAGGAAAAGAAATATAAGTGCAATGAAACTAAATTTAAAATCCAACTTTGTTTTCTTAATCCCAAAATAATATTTTTCATCATAAAATAAAATAATGAAGTTTACTAAATATTTTTAAGAGAAATAAAATCATCTAGATAAGTAGAGTTTTTAACATAAAATAAAATAATGAATATTAAATAAAGTACTAAAATCACTTAAATAAAATGATTTTCTAAAACTATATTATTTTTAGGACTCCAAAATATAAAGATGCTTACTTGAAAATTTGGCTTGGTTAAATAATAATAAAATTTACTCCATTTAAAATGATTTTGGACATTTA
Source organism: Pterocarya stenoptera (assembly GCA_003123785.1). Lineage (NCBI taxonomy): Eukaryota > Viridiplantae > Streptophyta > Magnoliopsida > Fagales > Juglandaceae > Pterocarya > Pterocarya stenoptera. Next base: position 69,678 of record QEOT01006788.1, read on the forward strand.
AAATATTTTGAAGATTTTAAAATACTGGGCTCCATTTAAAAACCATCTGTCAATTTAAAATACAACTTCATAATTTAAAATGCAAAGGCAAGACTCGTGACCAATCGAGAGAAAAAGAGTAGTTGGTCACAACCATAAAATCTTAAATAATCATATGAGTCTAGTAGTGCAATTTGTTTTGTAAAATTCTACTCCTAAGTACCTTGATTAAATCAAAAGACACTCCGGAATACTATTCATCTGGAAAGTGGGAAGTGTACTATATTACATCATAAAATCGTAAATATTTATCTGAGACTAATGGTGCAATTTATTTTACCAACATATACTCCTAAGTGCCTTAAATAAAGAAAAAGAAAACTTTGTCACCACAGTGGGTCGTGTGGCGCCCCCAACTTCTATGTACGGACATACACGGAAATCGAGACACCCGGGATGATGACAACACGGTCACGCAGCCCATCGACATGTGCTGAGTGTGTGCAATGCAACACGCGTACAATAAAATATGCAGCGGAACGGTTAAGTCAAATAACTAAGTACCAGAGTTTAATACAATATCAGAGTACTGAAAAAAAATCCACATGTCAACATTATACAATTTTGTTTACAAAACAGCATCAAGTCAAATAAAATACAAATAACAAAAGCAGAAATGATCTTCAACACAAAAATAGCCATGTCCCTACTCCTCAGGCGG
>QEOT01006788.1:74579-131244 GCA_003123785.1 Pterocarya stenoptera
CCTCGCCCCGCACCATGCAGGGGTTAGGGTGTTTCCCCCACCCCCCGCCTAGCTAACATATTAGATCTAAAAAAAAAAAATTGGTCCAAAAATATTTTTTTAGACCCAAATTATTATATAATTTAAATAATAAATTAAAATTTATAAATACAAAAAAAACTTAAACTCATTAGAGTTAGATTTTGGATTGTCTTGGCCTCCTAGGCCAACGTTTATATAGGAGACCAAGGCAATACAATAGTCATCCTTAAACAATGTGAGACTTAGCCTCCTATATAAAGGTTGGCCTGGTGGGGCAGCGGGGGCAAGGCCCCGTTGCCCACCCCTAGTGGCTTACACATCCACCCATGAATCACATTGGTCCTATGCATCTGAATGACCATCTTATTAATTGATCTTTCACTTGAACATAAGAAAACTTACGTGTCTTATGCGACTTGAGATGCATGATATACATAATACGTACATGATTATAAAATGTTGGACTAAACATGGTATGGAGTTAACATGATCATGTAATATGATGAATGACATACTTGTATAAATTATGACATGCGTGGTATATAAAAAGTGGCTTTCAACGAAGTGACTTTAATAATAGTCCATCTAAACTCACTAATATGTATTAATCTTAATTTATGATCAAGCTACTTACATCGTTGCATTGTTTCATGAATTTTACTTTGTAGTTCATAACCTATACGAAGTACAAATCGTCACTAGCGGTTTTAGAAAAACATGTCATAATATGCTACTTAAATAAATTCATACTAGGGAGAATAATTTAATAAATATTTTGTCATACTAAATTAATAAATACTAATATTATATGAACAATAAGAACACATCTTTACCTTTAAAATATATAATTTAATGGAAACTATATTTTTTCTAAATCTATTAAATAACAATGAAAGACTCATTTTGTAACTAGGCTTAATCATAATCTTTCTGTTAAAATATAATTAAACTCTTATGTATTACTATCGTAATTTGGTTGTATAAATTAATAATTGATAACATAATGATTTTTCCAAGTGAAATCAAGCCCATGTAACACAATATACAATGATTTTCTGTAAAAACATAATCAAGCACAGCCCAATTAAAAACATAAGCCTAATTAAAAGTCAAGCCCAACTCAAGCTAAAATGTATTTGGCCATGACTTACATACTAAGGGCAATAACTTAAAATCATTTAAAAAAGACTCCCAGTTGCTTTCTGAATATACCACATGACAAAGGGTTTAATGGCATATTAAACACTACACCTATGGCTATAAATTTATACTATGGGAAGACCAAATAAAAAGGCAACCAAAGCTTCTAAGAATAATAGAGAATTCACCAGAGGAGAGGGTTGTGCGACAAAGAGGTGTGTGACTCACCAAGGAAGAAAGGGACGCCATATGACAGTGGATCTGAGTGGCCGAACCAAGATCGACAACACCAGCAAATTTATGGGCAGCAGAGTGACCTATTAAGCCCAGAAAATTGGCGGAGGAAGGAGAGAGAGAGATCGGTGTGGCTTACCAAGAGAGGGACATAGAGTGATGGAGCCCAAGTGGCTGAGTTAAGGATTACGGCGACTGACTAGTATGGTGTGGTGGTGGGACACATGACTAGTATGGTGCCCAGTGTCGAGAATTAGGAGCTCTTCAGCTTCCTTTGTGGCATGTGGTAGAGATTGAGATGCGACAGATTTGGGTGTCCTCACAGTAGTGGGTTCATAATGGAGGAGGACGAACTACTTGCTCCATTTTTGGGTGGATAAATATGGCTGTGACTGTGGCTTTTGGGGGTGGTTTCCATGGTGTTTGCCATCGCTGTGGTGTGGGTGTAAGGGAGTTTCAAGATGGTTGTGTGGCGGTGGGAGATTTGCTGCGTGCTAGACGTAGGCATGGGGCTGGCTATACTCGGCTTCAGGCTTCACATCCATGTGGAGTAGTTGGTGTGACAACGACTGAGATTTGTTGTGGGAGATGTTGCTCTAGAGTGGGTGCAATGATGCTGGGCAGTTCAAGGAGGTGGAGGGGCTGTGTCAAGTAGCCGATTGAGTTCTTGGTCACTCTATTGGGTTGCACGTCCAACTGGTTACTATTGTGTATCTCGGTTTGTAGTGTTGATGTCTTTTGTTGACATGGGAGGAGATGAGTTCATGGGTAACGCCGAATGTGAGGGTTTTTGTGGTGTAGGAGAGGGCTCGGCAACGTGAGGTGGTGGTTTGCGGGTTGGCTGTTGTAGCATCGTCGGTTTGGTTGTTGGGCAGTTTCATGAAGCTTGTTACATGGATAGTGCTATTGAGGGAGAATAGAAGATTTAAAGATGAGAGAGGATGATCAACGTGCTTAGTTGGAGTCGGTTATAGATAAGAGAAGAGATGGAGAACATGACGATAGTTTAAAGCATTTAACTACATTTATCCTATTAATAAATAATAATAATCATAATAGTAATAATAATCCAGATTAAAAATGAACAACTTATTGAAGACATAGAATTTGATAAACTGATAATAGTATAATAATAACAATAATAGAATTATTAAAATAATAGGAAAATACATAAAAATAATTTTATGACCTAATTTAGGATTGAGTTGTTACACTACCCACTGAGCCCTTACGATTCTTGTAGTGCAGGTTGACTAAGTTTGTTAGCAGCGGTGCAAAACACGTTCATAATCAGTAGAATTCAATATTTACATAAGAGAAACTTATTAATATTTCCTTGTCCATGCCACAAGAGCCCTTATCTCATGGTGGATTTTAGGGGTGAGCACTGACTTAGTCGGCGATCAAATTTGAACTCCGACTCCAACTCTGATTTGTGTAGACTCCAATCCAACTTTGACTTGTCGGAGCGGAGTTAAAGTAGAGTCGGATTTGGGATTTTTTAAGATTTTTTTTAGCTTCATATTTATCTCATTTTTAAAAAATAACTTTTTGTTAGCTTTCAAATTTTAATTTTTTTAAAAATTAAAAGCTAAAACTAAATCATTTATGGTTGATTTATTTTTATACTAATATCTAACTTATTTTTGTACTAGGCTTACAGTACTATAGTTCTAATTATATGTTATTATACTATAGCATTACGTATTATTTCTAATGTCTAAATACATGTTATTATACTATAGTATTATGTGTTATTAACTTATTATATTAAACTTATTTCTATACTATAATATTACATGTTATTATATTATACTGATATCTAACTTATTTATAACTTATTTTTACACTAGACTTATTTCAATATTAGTGTCTAACTTATTTATATACTTGACTATGTATAGTTGTAATACTATGATGTTTACATTTATTAAACTATTATTAGTCTATTTTTTATAGTATAAGTATATTATTTTATAATAATTAGTTCATACTAGTATATTGTTGAATTTAACTATATAAAATCTAATTATATAACTATAATAGTATTATGATAAATATATAGATAAGTACATATCATTATAACATATGTACAATATCGAAGTTGGAATCAGAGTTAGAGGGCAAAGTCGGAGTTGGAGCATAAAGTCAAATCAAATCAGAGTCGGAGTTGGCTCAACAACACCTTCGACTTTGACTCCGTCATGTCAAAGTTAAAGCGGAATCGAATTCGGAATCAGATTTTCTAATTTTTGCTTAGCCCTAATAGATCTTTTAGCCTGACAATCTTTATCAATCATAGCATGCAACAATAATGCACCCCAATCTTATACATTGTAAGACAAACCTAAGGTTGTTGGATCTTCTTTGCATACGCAATATTCAAAGTGACAAATTTAGCTAACTATGAAGATTATTATCCGTTGCAAAACCCCCATGCCAAAATGCAACCAGGGATAACATTGTACATTTTTCTTCCAAATACTAAAAAGAGAATAATTTAAACAAATATATGGTAATAAACGGCATATTTACCAAAAGCCAAAGCCCAAAACAAGCCCAAAGGCCACCAGCGAAGCGCCCATTCGGTAGAAAAGCCTCGAACTGGCGTAGCCGAAGCGTACAGCGAACTGCGAAGTAACAATTCCCAGAACACTGCAAACAAACAGACAATTTAGCGAAGCCATGGAAGTGGAGGGATCTTCGAAGAAAATGATCGCAACGCAGGCTGAGATGGTGGAGGCGAAAGTCCCGCTTCCATACAGAGACCAATGCGCCCACCTTCTGATCCCACTCAACAAGTGCAGGCAGTCCGAGTTATACCTACCCTGGAAGTGCGAGACCGAGCGCCACTCGTACGAGAAGTGCGAGTACGAACTCGTCATGGAGCGGATGCTCAAGATGCAGAAGATCCGTGAAGAAGAGGCCAAGTTGAAGCAACAGCAGACGAAGAAGCAGCCGTTTCCTCTCATTCCCAAAACTGCCCAGGCTTCTTAGACTAGTATATCCGAAATGGGTTAGTAAATCTGAATCCTACAATACTTTTTTGTCTTCTCCATATGTGTTTTTTAACATTTTCAATTCATAGGTTTGTTTTGTTTTGTTCCATGCTGTGGATTTTTCATAATCTAGGGTTTGGTTGTGGAAATATTTCCGGTGTTTTTGTATATGGAGTCTAATAATTAATGGGTTTTTGGCTTATATATGGAGTTGTTGTGGGTAATTTGTTGTTGGGGGTAATTTATTGTTGGATTCTGTTGTTGTCTTTTGTGGGAAACCGATTGATTGATTAAGATTTTGATGGTTATGCTTTTGTGTTCTTAATGGTGATTCCTGTTTAGTCTAGGCTTTGTGTGCTAATTTTTATTTTTTGATAATTAAGGTAATATTATTCAAAGTTGTTATGATCTTGAGGGTTCAAGGTTTAACCAAATTAATATTCAACAATCCTAGGGCTTTTGGATCAATGATTGGGTCTTTAACAATTGGTATCAGAGCAAGGATCATGTCACGAGTTTAAGTCACAGAGGGGGGCGATCTATAAGCTGGATTAAAATGCCTTGGTGCTATGTATGAGCATAGTGTTAAGTTATTGAATACTGATAGATGAGTGAAGCCGCCAAAAGGGAAAGGGCTACCACCAGGTCAATGTCGATAGAGTGGGCCACCGTGGACGTTAGATTAAGAAGCCTGGTGGAATGTTATGATCTTGAGGACTAAAAGTTTAACCAAATTAATATCCAACAGTCCTAGAACTTTTGGATCAATGGTTGGGTATTTAACAAAAGCACTGAGGATGCAACCCAAGTACATTAGGTGATAATTAAAAAGAGCATAGTTCCTTGATTAAAACTAGTGTTGAACATATTGTGCACCACCATCCAAAAATATATGGAGTTGAAAATAATTACTCTTAATTTTGACACCGTCCTCTCATAGCCTTCAAAGGTCCGAATCTTACATTCCTAATAAATACATCAGATCAAACACACTGGGACCATACTCCAAACCTCTAAATTTCTATGGTTTTTAAAGAGCTTGTACCAACAAGCCATTAAGTCCACCACCTAGCATGATCTACTTAAGTCCAAATATTTGAATTATTGATTGCCAAAGATCCTTAACAACCTTGCTGCAAAGGCCCCACTTATACATACGACACCAGTCTTTTAATACGACATTCCTCTTTACTGACTTATGTCTTTGGTTCACCTCCTGCATGTGGATAATCCTCTCCGACTTAAGAGTTGAGTGAGACAAATTTGTCACCTACCACATCCATTTAATGCTCTATTTTCGCTGGCAACGTCAAGCCCTTGTAGCTCTGCCATTAATATTTATTTTTGATAGGTAAATTAAAACATGTCAAACCTCCATTAATATTTAATTAGAGATGTGTATGAAAACTGCGCATGATCAATGTTTAAATGCAAAATATTTTTTTGTATTTGTTTGGTGGGTTCTTGTGTTTTTCATTTTTTGCATTTGGAATGCTATTGAAAGATAGGTCTATGAGTTTTTCCCATCAAGCATTTTTACTCTGAATGGGGGATATAATGGAGGGCACTGGATTGAATAGTTGGCAGTCATGTGGTGTGAGCTGTCTTACAAGTACAACACATAAGAGGATTCCCTTCTATTGAGCTTATAAGAATTTTGTGAGTCTATTACTATTACAATAGTGTGGAAGATGGTTCACACTTGTCTAGCATGGTGTCTTTAGAGAGAAAGGAACCACAAAAAATTGGAGGATACTGAATAGATGCTGGAGGAGCTCAAAATTTTACCTTTTTAGTACTCTTTTCCTCTAGACAGCCTCTATAGACTATAATGGACTAACTCTTCATTATTTTCTTGTCTATTTTTCTACTTTACTTCTATATAGGCAACTCTTTTGTATATACCTTGTGTACTTTGATGAACTTTTTTGCATTGGTTGACAAAAGATTTATTGCCTATCAAAAAGGTTGCATTGGATAGTTGGCAGTCCCTCTACTAGGTATACTGCATCTATGGTTTGTAAAATAAAAAAATTTATTTGAACGATACTATTCCTCATTAATCACTTGTCAAAAAAAAAAAAAAAACTACTCCTCGTTAATCTCTAACAAAAAAATCTATAATATTCCAAGCTTGAACTTGGGTTGTTTTTATTGTATTGAGGATGTAGCTCCATAAGTTCAGCTTATCTTGCCTCATATCTCTTTGTTCTTTAGAAACACGAAAAATCTTATTTTTGAATTAAGGAATTGATTAATTGGCCTAAAATTTTGTACTTTTGTTGATTACACTGATGGTTTCAGCTGGTTCCAAACACCAGAATGGCCTGGTTCAACTGCTACCTGAATGGCTGGTCGTCCCCCCAAAGTCTGTTCTGTTTAGAAAACTGCCCAAACTTGCTGGACTGAAGATTAACCTCATTTTAGGAAGGATTTATTGTAAATAATAATTCTTCATTAATGTGTGCAAAACAAGCACATAGGAATTATACAAAAGAGACATATCTAGAAGAAGAAAATGAAACAAGAAAGTTTGTTTAGATTTAGGCCATGAAATAGATCCACAAGTGCACCAAATGAGGCATGTAGGAACCATCTTCCACCCACCCAATTGCTGTCTGGAGGCTGGCACTTAACCCTCTTTAGACATAAAATAGATCCACAACTGTTCTGGGTGTGCCCCAAGTCAAACCAATATGCCTTAAAAAGTTATTCCACATTGCAGTTGCAGTCACACAATGAAGCAGAAGATCGACGGACTACCCACTTTTGTTACACACATAGCACCAAACAATGAACATGATGTCTCTTCTTTAAATTTTCCATAGTAAGAATCTTTGCTAAAGAGGCCGTTGAAGCAAAGAAGTCTGCTCTCAAGAGAACCTGTCTGCCAAATATTCTGCCACAAGAAATGGGTTATTATTATGGACAACAAGGGTACCTTAGAAGGAACAAATGCTGAATGTTTCTCTTTAGGAAAGAATCACGACATCAATCTCATTTTTTGGTCAAAATAGATGGTCCATCCCCCCTCCTCCCATCTTTGAAGACCCAGCCCCAACCCACCTACCTCTAGCACTAAAATCTTCCTCCACTCTGTGTAAGTACACCACTAGGGGCAGGTCGACTTGGTGTTCTTACAAAAACCGCCCTTTTTATTGCTTGCCATTATTTTTGTTGTTTGTCAGATCACGGTTGTATAGGGTAGAAAGTGCTGGTGGTGCTACCACTCTTTCTATTAGCATGCTGGAGAAATGTCAAGGTGGAGCATGTTTGGGTAGGAGATGTTAGGTGGTATGAAATCATATTGTCAAAAATAGTGTTTAGTATATAACTAGATTAATTTATTATCTAGATTATAATATAGTAGTATATACCTAGATTTTAATACAATATTTGGCTTGTATTTGAGTGGCTGTTTGTGTTTCCTATTTGTGATTTATTCAGCAATGAATGATTGGATGATAGACATTGCCATTGGACCATGATGGCTCATGGTTACTCTCACTTGTTAGTTGTTATTTGGGACCTTGGGTGTTAGCTTGGGTCTTGGCTAGATGGTTGAACAATTATTTTATTGTTTTTAGTTGATTTGGAAGTCTGATACTTTAATATGCAATTATGAATGATAGTATATCAAGAATAGCCTAAATGGCCTATTGTATATTTTTAATTTCTTTAAAGGTTTATTTTTATTTTTTAGATTTGCATAGCATGTGAAATCTTTTTAGTTGTATTTTTGTTTTTTCATATGTAAAATCTGTTTATTTTTTTTTTTGTAATGTTTTAGTAAACTTGAGACTTGAAAGCCCACAACAAAAAATGAGCTGTTATATGTAAAGTCTTGTTTAAAAAGGGGCAAAATATGAAGCAAAAAAAAAAAAAGAAGCCCAAATCTGACTCCGCCTTGACTTTGATTCGATAAATCGGAGTCCAAGTCCGAGTTCGTATTCGAATTGAGTCGAATTTCTTGGATATTGACTTCGACTCAATTGGTGCTTAGCTCGAGGTATGGAGCTTTGTGAGATGTGTGGCACTGTGGGAAAAACCGGAGTGTAGAAATATTTTTTTTGGGGGGGGGGGGCGCTTCTGAAATGCTACAATAGCAACTTTGCAAAGTCACACGCAGTGAAGTTACCTCTAAGAGACTAAGGCCCCGTTGGATTCAGAGATGAGTTGAGATGGTTTTAGATTAGTTGAATAAAATATTGTTCGAATATTATTTTTAATATTATTATTGTTTTGGGATTTGAAAAAGTTGAATTGCTTATTATATTTTGTGGGAATTTGGGAAAGTTGTAATGATGAGATGAGATGAGTTTCCAATCTAAAATGGGGCTAAGACGTACGCAGAGGCTGTCTCATGTCTTGTCCAGCCATTAAAATCAACGCTAAGAGAACAAAGGAGATATCAAGAAGAGTAGGGTTGCTGAACTAGGAAACGAAGGGCAATACCGGTATTTTGAAGGAGAAAGGAGTTAACTTTAACGAGAAGTGTAGAGAGAAGAGGCCTGTTTTGTTGCAAGCCAACACAGCTTACTCAAGAAGGGATGGTGGCTCTTTGTTCAAGGGGTGCAGTACAGAGAAGCCTTTTTTCTATACAATGCCTTAAGAGAGAGGGTCACTAGTTTAATATGCAGGATAAACCGGGATATGGTCTTGGGTTTGGATCAGAAAGACAAGTGGCCCATTATGAGTCTCTAGAAACAAGTGGACCGTCGGCTCATACATGGGCTTGGGAGAAACAAGAAAATTGTGGGCCGAGAAAGGGAATATGAAAGCCCATAACCCAATAGGCTATCTTGCCCCGCGATGGCGGGTCAAACACTCGGGTCACTCAATCTTTGAAATTGGGCCCTCCTTCAGAATTGCAAAAAAACCATTGGAGCCCACGTTACACCGGATGGAGGAAGGTGAGCCAGTGGCCGGTATCTTGGCCGATGGGGTGGCGGCAATAGTGCCAACGGCAAGAACAATAGACGCTGGGCTGGTTTTTTATGCAAAAATCATTGCCTAGGCTGTTGAAATCGACGAGAACACATTAGTTTCACATAGAAAGTGTCGTCTTTGGAAATAGAAGGTATATTGAGTTTGGGAAATGTGCAAATAGAGGAAGGGATTTGTGAAGTGTGTATTACAGGGGAAAGAGAAATTCTAGACATTGTTTTTGTAGGGTTTGACTCGAATGGGGCTGAGGTAGAGTATTGGCAGGTGTTGTGTTTTGTCTTTAGACTAGATGGGTGAGGTACAAACAAGTCCTATGGTCAATGAAGTGGTATATATGGAAGAACCTACTATACTATTTTCTCTACACCCAAGCAACAACAACAACATCCAGGTCTTAGAATGGGTCTTACACAAAGCAAAGGAGATTCAACATTGTGTGGGGATCTTGTGTGACAGTTTTGAGGACCAATTCATAGCTCTCCTTACAACTTAGAGGCTGCATAGACCCATTCTAGCTCACCCAGTGAGCTCAATTCAGCTAAGAAAAGAACTAGAGAATTAAAAAGGCTTAATTGGACAGTCAATGATAGACCAAAGAGAGAGGAGCTGTAATCGTGGACTATCGAAGGGAAGGTTAATGGAGGTTGTTTTTTGAAACCATAAATTGTTTCATGGAAGGTAAGGGGGCTGAATGAGAAGGAAAAGTGCAAGGTAGAAATCAATTACGTAAATGGAAAATAGACATCATATGCTTTCAAGAAATTGAATTGGAATTTATCTCCTCTACATTATTAGGGTTTGTGGGATTTAATAAGGTGGGGTGGCATTATTTACCATCTAATATTGGGATGCCTTTTAATGATGTGGGATAAAAGAGTGGAGGAAAAGATGGAGGATTGTTTGGGGGGCTTTATGGTGGCTTGCTCATTCAAGAATGTTGTAGATGGATATTATTGGGCCTTCATAAGAGTTTATGGTCCTAATCTAGATCGTGCAAAAAGTTTATTATGGGATGAGTTGGTAGGACTATGTAGCATATGGGACTTACTTTAGTGTATTGGTGGCGACTTCAACATCAACTAGTTCCCAAGTGAAAGATGGGTGGCTCTAGCTTTAACCCAACAATGGTTAACTTTAACAAGATTTACTGGATATTCGTCTTGGAGGTGACTCATTCACTTGCCAAAGCAATCGAGAACACCCCTCTTGGTCAAGGATCAGTAGATTTCTAGTATCACTAGAATGAAAAGCACATCACCCAGATGTTTTTCAAAAGAGACTCCCCCGGTTTTTGTTAACATCATTTTCCTATCCTTCTTGATTGTGGAGGTCTTCATGGAGGCCCAATACCTTATGTTAAAAAATATGTGGTTTTTTGACAAAGTCCGGCAGTGTTGGTCTTCTTACCAATTCTGTGGAAACCCAAGCTATACCTTGGCATGTAAATAGAAGTCTCTTAAGAAAGATTTGAAGGTTTGGAATGAGCAGGTGTTAGGCAATGTGGAAGGTCAAAAGAATACTCCCTTTTGAGGAATCAAGTGATTGGAGGGAGTGGAGAGAGAATTATCTAAAGAGGAGAGGGCTCAAATATTGAAAGGCTCTCTTTATTGGAAAAAATATCTTGGAGACAAAACTTTAGAGCACGGGTTGAAGGAAGGGGATAAATGCACCAAGTTCTTCCATTGAGTGGCTACCTCACATAGGAGAAACAATGCCATAGAGACGTTGATAATTGATTGGGTGGCTTCCTCCAACCAATCCGAGATTACAGATCACATTGTTAGTATTATAAGAATGTGGCTTACTTTTGACTCTTGATTCACAAGTAGAACAGCTCGAAAGGATGTTTAAAGAGACAACAATTAGGAAAGTGCTAAAAAACATGGTGATGGACAAAACTTCAAGTCTGGATGGCTTCTCTATGGCTTTGTTCCAAACATGTTAGGAAGTGCTCAAAGAAGACATAATTGGGTGTCTTTTATGAATTTCATGAAAATTGAAGGTTTCGAAAAAGCCTTGATGCAACTTTTATTGTGCTCATGCCAAAACAACCCGGAGTTGTAGAGGTAAAAAAATTATCGTTCCATTAGTTTGGTGAGGGGGATGGGATGTAGAACATTCTCTCCAAGTTTTGGTGAATAGATTGAGCATGTGATGGAGAAGTTAATATCAAAGCCTCAAAATGTCTGTCAAAGTTAGGCTAATTCTTGACTTGGTGCTTATTGTCAACGAATGCTTGTGTAACACCTTGTCCTCCTAGGGTTAAGAACAACATCATTTTTAGAAAATAGAGGGACCGATGTGCTACTAACATTGACTTTAAAATTTCTTCTTAATGAAGCACCAGGTATAAAAGATTCCATAAAGTAAAACAATGTTATTGTTTATCAAAATACTTAAAATATAAAAGAGAATCTATGGAAGCCCTTACTGAAAATCATTCAAGTCTCACGTGCTTATCAAAATAAATTTAATGACTGGAAACATAAAACTAAATATCTCATAAATTGTGTAGGCCTTTGTTTTGCCTCTCTGAGTCAAGTCCCATCCTGCAGCATCTTTCTCACATGACCATAACACGGGTTGGTTAAAATCCATGACTTTACTAGCTGTGAGAGGGTGTAATGCATGGGCTAAGTGTAAAATCCATGACTTTACTAGCATCTTTCTCACAATGACCATAATCTGGGGTGGTTAAAAACACTTTACATGCTGTGAGAGGGTGTAATGCATGTGTTAAGTGTATTCCTTAATCTCTAGACAAGTGGAACCTGAAAATCCATGACTTTACTAGCTGTGTGATGTTGCTGTGATGCTGTCAGGCTCCTGACAGCATGTGTTTTGTTTGTGTCCTGCCCATGGTGTCACATTGCATGCATAGGAATTCGTTATGCATGCTTATAAGCCCTTCTACACGCAATACTAGGTAGGGGTAGGGTTCTAGGTGCTGTCTAGGTTGCTGGCAGCACAACCTAGATTCTTAGTGCTTCTAGAAGTTGGGTGGTTTCTCACCTTCCCAATCCGACATGGAGTTGGAGGAAACACTTGGCTGCCCCATTAGTGGCTATGTCCCTGAAATGCCACTAAGGTGTGAGTTCTAAGTCCAAACTTCCATAATATAACAAAGGGAAATTTCTAATGCTTAGGACATGGAAGTTTTGATGTATGGAAGAGAAGTCCTTACCTATATTGCAATAGAGTTTAGAAGATTCTCTCTAAAGTCCCGTTTGGATAGTGAAAGTGTTTCATCTCATCTCATCTCATCATTATAATTTTCTCAAATTCCCACACCAAATATAATAAACAATTCAACCTTTTCAAATCCCAAAATAATAATAATATTAAAAAGTAATATTCTAACAATATTTTATTCAACTTTCAACTTTCATTTTAACTCATCTCATCTCAATTCACTATCCAAACGAGGACACTTTCATTTTGGTGTAGGGAACTTGAGAAATTGGACTGTGTATAGGCAATATACTATGAGAGATAGCTTAGGATTCGAATTACCTAATGAGAGTACGAAATACTCACTTGAAATTGTTATCATCGTGCCTATTTGATAGGCTTAATGGCATATTCCTGATTCTAGCAGCTTAGGGTGGTAGTGAGTGGCGACACAGAATGGCACTAGCAGCCTTGAGAATCCTTTTAACACTTTGATGATGTGAAACTTAGTGGAGTGTCTAGAATTTACTCTTAAGGTAGAGGGGCAGCACAAGTGTGTGTATGGGGCTGCCTCTTGTTTACTAATAGGCTTAGGAGGCTACTATGGTTAGGGTTCGCTTAGGTAGAAAATGATTTAGGGTTTCTAGACCTAATAAGGGGTGAGGTATGGGCATAGGGGATATTGGTATAATCCTGGCTTTCCCTTGTTACGAATTTTGATATAGTAATATTGGGAGGCTTCTAATGTGGCTGCCGAGCCCTCAATTTTAGAAATCTAGGCATAGAGCAAAGTAAAAGGAAAATGGGGAAGTTTTTTCTTGACTAATTCATTTCCTTGCACCTAAATACTGTTAACCATTCCTCTGGTTGTCTACTGTTTTGGTTTGTTTTTTGTTTTTTCCCCACCTTCTAGGGGTTTACCACATTTTTGTTTCCTGCATAACACACTAATTTCTTGCAGGAGCTTTGAAACTGTTCAGACATGAATGGTCCAATCCTTTTCACCGGTATTGATTTGAAGTTAACTGAAACTGGTTGTTCGGAAACAAGTATGAGACTCATTGTTTGCTGCTCCTTTTTAGTTTGCAACCCTTTGTCAACATATGGAATAAAATTTATCACAATGATATTTGTGATCTATAATTTGGCCGCTGTTCTCCATTTTTTCCATAACTTGGAAAGGGGTAATATACTATGTTTAAGCTTGCATCCGCATGGTCTTGGCATTGGACTTCTATTCAGGTTAAGGAATGATATGTTTTTGTTGTTGTGACACTTCATCTGGGCTGATGAGTTTTTTCTTGGTTCGGTCTAGAGCCTGGATAACCTGGCTCACACAGGCAGTCATCTCCTCGGTTTTACCCAGATGGATGACCAGATTCCCTACCCGCCCATACCAGGAGGTATGGGTAAGGAATGCGGGTATCGGATTTTAAAACCCGATAACCGCCACCCAGTTATTTTAAAAGAAAATTTACTTTATGCATGAAACTACGCCATTTTGGTTTTTAAAAATAAAAAATAAATTTCCTCGTATGTATTGTTAAGCAGGATAAAATATTTACACTATTTTCATATTCTTCAATCATTGTAATGTGAGAGAAAAATAGACCAATTAGTTAATTTGACGAACAAGATCAAGTAGGCCCGGATCTAGTTTTTTTCTTCTTTTGTTTTTTTAATTTTTTTATGAGGCAAATACTTCAGCTAGGCTGAGATTTATATATTACCTGATCAGATTTCCATGCTTGCTTAAAACAAAGGCCAGGATCACCTAGACATTTTCAATTTTTGAGCAACCGAGAGAGACGTCAAAATCTAGAACCCTCCATATACCTTTTGCAGAGTGAACAAAGCCAGGAAACAGAACTCACAGGAGGAATAGCATCAATAAGCGTACATTGCAAGTCCATGTTCGAACGAGGATGCATTTCCCAGTAGCAATGCTAAAGAAATTTCTGAAATCATCTTAATTTAAATAACCAATAACCGATTTTACTCCCGTGGGAAGAAGTATATACGGACTCTTAGCTCAACAATTCCTTTCGTTTTCTATTATAGAAACTCATACTTCTAGGCAAAAACATCAAGTTTAACCCAAAAAAAAGACCATAAAATAGCCTGTTGCAACTAAACTCGGGTGATCGAGTAAGACCGAGTATCCACCTGAGCCTAAAACTAGAGTACTTGGTACCCAGATCGCATATGCAAACTTTAAAGAAGAAATGGATATAGTCAAGTATCCGAATTCGCATTTGGAGGAACAAGTCTATATGTTACTAACTTAACAAAATGTAGGAGGGGCTTTCACCTACCCCTAACATTAGAGGCTCAACTCGGCGAAACCAAATAACAGCTCCCAGCTTTATCATGGTTATTTTATTTGGGGGGGAGGGGGCTGGGACTAGCTATTCATCCATTTCCGGTCATTAAGATAAGTTGGGGGATGTTGTTCATCCCTTCTTTGTTACACACTGGTAACTCCCGTGTTATTTGCTATCAATAGTTCTCTTTAGAGCGATTGATTTAAGAATCGAAACCTTAGGAATGAGTTATCACTAGGTGCACCACCGGTGATGCATTCCAAAATTACATAGGTTAGTCATCATAAGGTGACAGACTGATTACAAGTAGTCAGACTTAATACTATATATCCTAACATAAGGCACAAGGTAACTAAAACAGGTACTAGCATTAACTAGTCTTAATACTCAAGACTCGGGTAGGATTGATTCCTCTTCCTCAGGGTCATGCCAGGTCTGAACCTGCATCAAAATCTAAGGCCTCGAGAATGAAACCATAGGTAGGTTAGGCGGTAGGTTAGGCGGCTATAATAAGACTGCTGATGAGATAATGCGACTAAAGATGTTATGAACACTTTTCATGAAAATACTGGACAAATACATATATGTGTGGCGTGGAATCACCCTCACTCTTACAGTTAAGTGAATCTTCAAACACGGCAAGGAATTACCCTCTCAATTAAGTCATGTACATATATAGCCATGGCGAGGAATCATCCTCTCGGAACGTTGCCCTTTCTTTATGCAAAATATGGAAACACATTAGTAATAGTATGGCGAGGAATGATGCATGTCCAATATAAGTATAAAACCTGTAAAAACCAATATTTGGCCTATTTTAGCTTCAATAACATTCTTCCACCACACAGGTCCTTATCACATAGATATTCATCACACATGCAGGTATTTGTCACACAAACTTCTCACTTAAAGATACTTGTTGCACCGGGAATGCTTCTACCCAGCCAACCAACTCGAGGACCCACCACGTGATACGTTGGGGGATCTCCACATCCCGACTATTAGGTGTTGCCAAACTTGACATTGTTCCCCTTGAGGCATTCTAGTTCTCGTGTGAGGAATGTGGAAACATTTCGTAGAATGGTTTGAAGAATTCTCTTTCCTGTCCCATGAATATAGATTCACGATACCGACTTCCCACATAGAGAAAGACATTCTCACTTAGGGATATTGGGTTCCCACACAGGGATTCAAAGTCATGTATTGAAAATAGTTAAAACATTCAAAACATTGGAAATTTGTATGTAAATATTAAGTATATACATAATGATTGAAATATTTATTCATGTTTGCAAAATGGGGGAGAGAAGTTATAGAGATAATGCAATGCTTCTTACTCACAACATTCATCCCACATTACCCATTACTGTCTTAGAAGCTAACCTACATTCCTACGTCGGTAGTTCTTTCGTCACCTCTCTACTCCTTTCTTTCTAAAGCAATTGATTTCACAAGCTCTTGGTGAATAAAATCTCAAAAGTGAGATCTTGTCTTATGTCTAGGTCCTTTAAATAGGTGGGATTGTTAGATATCCTTTTTGATGTATCTCTGACTCTAGATCTGGGGTAAGGATTTTTTTTAATCCTTCTCTGTCATAATGCAAGATGACAGAGACAAATTTCCAAGCATGATCCGCACACTTTTGAGTGTGTCTTGAGTCCTCAGATGATGTGATATGTCAAGTCTTCCCCTTTCATTGCAGAGCCACTCATGATCTAACCCTTTAGATGAAGTGTGGGCTTTTACATACGACACTGTCATCGTTTTTAGCCTTTCAATGTTATCTCGGAAGGTTCCCATGTCTAGGTTGGTCTGTCATTGACCATTGTGCATTTCGGATGAGTAATCCTATCTCACCTTGGGCAGGTAACTCTTGTCTCGTTTAAGTTTACCAACCTTGTAATGACCCGAAGGAAATTCGATAGATGAATTTCTTTAGAATTTAGAATCGAACAATTGCTTAGGTCTTAGCCTGTTAGCATAGTCGGATCTTGATCTACTATGGTGACAAAATTATTTTTTTATATAATTAAGTTACTTAGGAGTATAAGTTTACAAAATGAATTGCACCATTAGACTCATTAGAATATTTTGAATTTTATGGTGCAATAAAGAGTTTCGAGTTTTTCGGATGAAAAGTAACTTTTCGGGAGAGTGCCATGTGGCAACTAGTTTAAATAGATATCAAATTGCCATGTAGGATGTTGAAATACACTTAGGATCATTAGGAAACTTTTTAGTTTGACACATGGCACAATCCTAGCCATCCTATTGGAAATCTTAGGACACATGTCAAAGGGAGAACAAAGTGTGAAGAAATGGAGTGTGGTTAAAGCTTGTCATTATGCCTCTTCCACCAAACACTATTTGGTCAACCAAAATAGGGCTTCTGTGACACTTCCAAATTCCGCTTGGGATTGGATGGACATTTGAAGCGTCGAGACATGCAACACAAGGTTACATACCCCTATTCATGACATATATGATGCAATGTTCCTAACATGCATCTAGCATTATGCAATATTCGCAGTGGATAATTTTTTTCTTTAGCAAGACTATGCACCAAACTGAAAGTATCCCAAATGCTTTAAACATATTTAATACAAAAAGACATACTAAATAGCTGAGATCGTAACACTAGTCCAAAATGGCTATGATCAAAAGAGTACTGGAGATGCAACTCTATAGAACATGTAGTAATTTAAGTTATCTACTATATTAACGATGACGTCGCTCCGTCGCTCAGTCGATCGTGTCTAGTTGGTCGAATTCCAGTTCTTCTTCAGGTTTTGTGACAAGATCTACCATTCGGGTGGGAATGGTAGTGGGATTACCACAATGAGATTTGTAATCAAATCTCAATAAATTAACAGAAACCTTCACATAGGTTAATGATGCATGCATGGCAGTAAAAGCATAAATGCATAATTAAAATCATAAGTAATCATAACATAACTTAACATACCACATAACATAACTTATATGACTTAACAAAAGCGTGAATTGAACTTCACTTGCTTAAACTGAACTGGACTTCAACTGAGACTTAACTTGACCTGAAACTTGACTTAACATGAACTTGATCTGAGACTTGACTTAACATGAAATTTTTTTCTTTATCTGCTTAAGCTTATCTTTTTGGGTACTACATGGGTTCCTTAGAGCCATGTGTCCCTACCGATTACCGCATCACATCACAGGTATATGCACCAGCTGTGAGTGCGTTATGGCTGGTATCTACGCCAACCGTATGTGCCACACTCTATGTGATCTCCATAACTGTGTGTCATACTCATGATGGACCCCCTCGAGAACTAAAATCTGTCTGATATCTGCACCAGCTGAAATGTGGCTTCATCGGTATTAGGGCCTGGCGCGCTCTGATGACTAGCTAGTTAGGCCCAGCCAGCTACTCGTTAATTGCATTTCGTCAACTCAGAGAATTTCACACCTTATTAAACACTCCAACATAAACAAATGAGTTCTACTGGGATATTACCCCATCCTATCACTTAGGATCTTGATTGACATGACTGTTCTCGAAATACACAAATTATATTCGAGACGATGACTAGAGTATGAAAGGATAGAAGCCCTGACGTAACACAATATGACTTGAACGTAACTCAAAATATATGACTTACTTGAAATAGAAACATTCGTAACATGACATAACATGTAACATACAACATTTCGTAATATGGTATAATATGCAACAAACAACATACTTAACATGGCATACTTGAAATAGTGAATATTCCATGACATGACATACATGTAACAGATTGTATACTTAACTTAACATGACATACTTGCAATATATAGCAATATGTGACAAGATATCTTATGTAACAGATAAATAACTCGTGACAGAATAAATTCTATGTAATAGATAATTATGTAATGACTTAGCATGACATATGTTATAACATACATACATACACTGCAGTTCATTTACTTCTCACTTATACACATTAAACTATTAGTAAGTTAAAAGCTAACTTATCTCGATCTTCGCATTTTCTAGACAAAATTCAAGCACGATTACAAGGAACTGAAAGTAGTGATTTCTAAAAGTTAGAACTTAATCACTAACAATTAAAAATATGGAAAAATGTCATCGTAGAGTAAAATTACCATTTTACCCTCTACATGTGAAAAAATGACTATTTTACCCCTAACTTAAGGATTTTACATCCTCACTCCAAAAATCACCAAAATTTACATATCACATAAAAATTTTATCCTAAGCTCAAATATAAACTCAAAAAAAAATTTAAAACTAAACAAAACCATTAAAACTTTTAGGGCTGAAATTTTACATAAGTTATTCCTTTTATTTTTGTTTTCTAACTTGTTTTGATCCACCTCTTGATCCATGACTTATAAAGATGTGATTTTCAAATAAAAACAACACATGGTTTAAATAGGTGTCCTAAAACAGATCCAAGCTTCAAACTCAAGATCACATGGTTAAAAAATCAACCAAACATAAATTTAGCCAAGAACATCATCACTTTGGCCTAACCGAATATCTCATTGCCTAAAATATCATATCTTCGAAACTAACATCAAATATAGTCAAAAAAATATTCTAACATGTATATAAGAGGCTTAGGATCCTCAAATAAAAATATCAAAGTTATTGGATTAGGGTAAAACAATAACAAATTTAAACTTTCTCAAAACAGAAACTATTTTTTTTCTTCCAGTTTCTAAGTTTCTAGATCTAAGAAAATCTTTCACCAAAAATTTTAATCATGCAACAAATCCTCAACACATAATCATATACACATGTTAACAGTACTCCATAAAAATTTTAGACCAAGATCTATCCATTAGCTTGGTCAAAAACTCCAAACTACAACACACTCTCCAGTTTATCGCCCAGATTAACCTCTCTATGGTTTGAACAACTTTGGATCAATCAAATGATCTCCAAAGGGAGAAAATAAAACATCCACGTAAACTAGACTAAAAAGGGAACAAATTTCATGAAGGAAATTTTGTGAAAAAATACTTATAAAAGCTTTGAATTAGGTGTACAACGGAAACCAGAAAAACTGCCCGAGAGAGTCTTTTGTGTTCTATTAAGGAAAGTGTAAAGGATGATTGCTTTTTATGGGAAGTGGACAGGAGAGCCTCTTACACAAGTTATGGAAAGTGATAAGACTGGAATTAAGTTTGAGTGTTGGCCTTTTCTTCCCATTACAATAAACAAAAATCAGCCCAAGATCTTTTCTTAAAGTGGAATGCAAAAATGAAAAAGTGAGGTGGCCCTTTAGATTTTTTCTTTAAAACCTTCTAGGCTCTCTTTTGGAAATATCTAGTCAGCCAAGTGGGGGTACAAAACTTAGCCAAAAAGCAATGCCAATGAGACCAAATTCGTGGGCTTTAAAGGGACTAAACCAAATGGGCCACAATTTTGGGATTTTAAGGGGGTTTGGGTTGTTATCAAACCCAAATCCAATATCACTTAGCCCAATCAGTTTTTCAAGGTTAACAAGGTTGGATAATAATGTTCTAACATAAATTGAAGGATTAATAGCATGTGAAAGTATTTTAATCAAGCGATTAAACACAATGTTAGAAACTGATTCATTTAGGTTTGGAGGTCAATTTTATAGTTTGGATAAAACCGTTTAGGATTTCAATTTCAACCATACTTTTGGGTTCTCATTTGGATTCCAACCATATAAGATTTTACTAGGGTGGAAATTCTCATTGGTTTGGCACAATTTGTTTGGTCGGATGGAATAAGGTTTTTTGCTTAGGTGGCATGATCTCACACATTGATTCCTTTAAATCCATCAAATGTTCCTTATGGTGCCAAGTGTCCAAATAAAACTTTTCTAATCTAATTTGGACATTCCATACTGTGATTTTGAAACACTGCAATTGGTGCTCTTTTCAAGGCTACTATTCACTATGAAAAAATGAATAATAAACTTAACACTAAAAAATTCTTAAATATTCATATTAACCTACAGTGAAAATCGTTTACCGAAATTCAACCTCGAAGTGCCCCTAAAAAAATTCCATAGTTTCAAACAGGAGTTTCGTCTGAAAATATGAAAATTGACATATTGCCTTATAAAATTCAAAATAATCAACTGAGTCTAATGGTGTAGACCATAACGGAATCTAACACTTATAACTATCTCAAATAATTAGAATCGTACTTCTGGCACCATAGTGAGCGATAACACAGATTATGTTAATAGACTAAAACCTATGCGATTGGTCAATTCATGAAAACTTATGGAGTTTTCACGAGGTTCCTAAAGTCAATAGAAATTTTACTTTTGAATTTCTAGCGGGCTGTTATAGTTTCAACCCTAATAAACCCCCAAAACATTGGAAGCCAACCAAAACTCTAAAACCGAAACCCCAAATTGGTTTCCAAACCCTAAACCACTCGAGTTGTAACTAAGTGTCTACTCACTTGGTTTAGTTACTTCCACATGCAATTAAGCACTAAATTACACAATCTTACACCCTTAACTACTTTCTTGCATCTTTTTAATTACATTTGACCAAGAAAAATTGCATTTGGACTTAACCATAGCCAAAAACATAACTAACCCCAAACTAGATGCAATTCGGTTAGTCCACTTTGGTCCCACCAAAACCACCACTTAGCCCAACCTTTTTGAGCAATCTTCCTCCTCATTACAAGGCCATACCATGGCTGTCATTACACCTCATAACTAGTCTCAAATAGTGCCTTGATGGCAAGTCAAAAAGCCACCCATCACACCCCACCCACTCGGCCAGCAATAGTAGTAGCATGACATCTCCTTCCTTTAGCCATTTCTCCTCTTATTTCACAAGTCAAACTCCCATCCATTATTCATTGACTCACCCACCCATCCTTACTAAGACTAGCCGAAATAAGAAGAAGGAGAATCGACAATTATCTTGGTAATAAAAGTCCAAGGGCAGTGTAAAAGCTCGCCATCTTAGTTTGGATGGAGAAGGAAAGAGTTAGAAATCCTATCAACATCCTTCGGGGTAATGATATAAGAAAATATTTTTCCACGTAACATGATGTGAAGATTTTCAAAAACATTAATACTAAAATTGAGGAAGAAAAGAGTGACAAGGAAATAGTTACCATAAAATTCTTAAATTGTGGTTCCTGAATTAGGAGGATAGGCAAGCTTGTTTTGTCATTTCTGCCACCTGGATAAGTAAATGTTGCTGTAAACATAACAGTAACAATAGAGTGGCAGCCACTAAACCAGAAGTTGTTGTTTGTTTCATCCCTTGCTCTCCCTCTTCCCTCAGATTCTGATGGGTCATTCTAAAAACTTGTCTGGGACTCAATTCTTTATTATTTAAAAGTTCCTTTACTTATGGGTTGGCAAATACTTTCCACGTCCTGCATCTATTAAGAACAATAATACGGCTATAATTTGTACACAATGTGTATTAATATACTAATAGTTTTTCATTTTAATTCAAACACATCAAAATGATTTTAAAAGAAAATTAATTTGTAAATGCCATTGTATATAAATGGTAACTAATTTATATTCTTGTATTGAGAAAAAAAATATCGTTGACCCTCTTTTATGCTTCTCCTTGGTTTTTGTGCACTATGCTATATATTTAGATGAAATTTAGACAGTGAGTTGAGAAGAGATGAGATGAAAATTGATTAAAATATTATTAGAATATTATTTTTATTTAAGATTTGAAAAAGTTGAATTGTTTATTGTATTTTGTTTAGAACTTTAAAAAAATTATAATAATTAGATGAGTTGAGATGCTTTTTGAATCAAAACATAGCCTTAATATAGAAAAGCTACAACATAGGTTTTCCTACTCATTGTAATTCTCGTTCTAGGAATACAAACTAGTTTATTATAAGAGATTTATAACTGACGTGGCACTCCATATTAGACAATGAATACTTAGGCCTCATTTGGTTACACAGATGAAATGAAATAAGATGAGAAATCTTTGAATATTAATGAGACAAAAAAAAATATTTAACATAAAATAGTTTCAACTCATTCCATTTCATCTAAACTCATCTTAACATAAAAAAAAAAAAAAAAAAAACATTCACATACAGATATTATTCAATTTCAAATTTTAAAATTTTTTATCTAATCATTACCTAATCATTATAACTTTTCCAAAACTTTCAAACAAAACACAAAAACCAATTCAACTTTTTTAAATTTCAAAACAAAAATTATATTAAAAAATCATATTCTAATTCTCTTTTAACTTTATAATTTTTTATTTTTTTTTTTTTTTTTTCCTTTCATTTTCCATAATCTCCTTGTTACCAAAATGTCTGGCATAGATAGTGTAGGTAAGAAGCGCAGAACCTGACGGCCTTGTTCTGCCACTAGATCACTCAAGGGAGTGTGAGAATAGATACAGCTAGCCAATTGCTTATCCCCACAGCGCATAGCCATAACAATTGGAAGATCTTTGGAAACAATACTTCTGATGCTGATCAAGCTATTGTTCTATGTAATCAGACACTCTGCAATCTGGGAATTATCTCCATTATATGTTGCCTAGTCATGTAGAGCTGTATAACATTTATAATCTTGTATTGCGAAGTCATGTTCCAACATCTTAACCACCAACTTCTTTACTATATTTTCCTTTTGAGAAGCAACAGCTAGCAAGGTGAAGAACTGTCCCGCCTGTTAGCATAATTCTCGCTGTCAATATGCGTCGTCGTGGAGATCGAGGAAGTCATTTGTAGCGTTCCAATCACCCCTTCGCACAGCTATCTTGAATGACTCCACAAGCACAATATCCATCACTCTCCCTGCCATAGTTTTTTTTGTCTCGTTCTCAGATATTAGTTTCATAATATTATCATAATAACAGCCCGTCCAGCGAATTATGGTGCTGCGAGACATGTGATGCAGGGGGATCCGAGACAGATGATGCTGAGCTGTCAGATTGCACCTTGATGGCGCTGAGATACCATGAGTTGGCAGATCAGCGCAAAGGCAGGAATTGATTGTGATGTGTTCCTCATTGGGGCCGTTTTGAGTGTGTTTCAGTCTTTTGGCCATAACTTTGGCTACGGGTGTCGGAATCGCACATAAGACCCCAATTCGGAAAGCTCCTTTCGACGCGCACGCTGTCCACATTGAGCATGGCTCCATGTGCCTTTTTTTCGACCTCAAATTCTGCTGTTTTCCCCTCCGAATCACTATTTTTAGTTATTTTTTACTATTTATGGTAATTTTTCGCTTGTCAATTAGGAAGTCGTTTTAAATCCGATTTGGGCCGGATTTTTTGCAGATTGCTTATTTTATTTTGAATTTCAATTTAGAGTGATTTCTGAGATTTTGCTATTTTTGGCAAAATTCGGATAAACACGATTTTTGGCTATAACAGTCCGGCTTGTGGACTGATTTGGGGATTTGGTTGAATTTTATAATACTCCGTTAAACCCTAGAGACTTTTCTCTGGTTTTGGGCGAATTTTCTCTTGTGAATCATCTGTTGGAACTAGCCTACAGGATAATCGCTATCCTGTCCGGCGTCAACATGACACGGTGAGTTTTTCATCTTTATTTCAACTCTCTAGGTTCTCTCTAGGTCGTGCAAGTCTTCCTACTATTTGGCATTAAACTTTATAGGTTTTTCCTTATTTTCTCGTAAAATCTATATAAGGTCTTTATTTCTTTTTAGGAACTAGGTTTTGGGCCTTTATTGTTCTCCTTGTAACCCCCAAGTTTAACTATACGTACAATGTATTTATCTGTCATAAGTAAGGGTAATCAATAAAATTGGGTTACCGTCCTCTTTAAAAAAAAAAATAGCCCACCTAAAGATTAAAAAATATTATTAATTGTTGTCAAGATGAAAATAACTTCAATTCTCAAGTTTGAATTACAAAAGGAACAACAACTACATTACAAGAGCTTTATCATGTACTGCATGATATATTCTCCGCTTGGACCCTTGTAATTATAAGCCAACATTTCTTTCTCATCCAATAATGTTTGTGCATAGATGAAAATAACTTCAATTCTCAAGTTTTAATTACAAAAGGAACAACAACTAGATTACAAGAGCTTCATCATGTACTGCATGATATATTCTCAGCTTCAACCCTTGTAATTATAAGCCAACATTTTCTTCTCATCTAATAATGTTTGTGCATATTGAGAGATCAGAGAAAGAAAAGAAAGACCTAAGGAAACTGGGATTTTCAATCCTTGGAGTTCATTTATTGATGCATTATAGTTAAGATTTGGGAATTCATCTTATGATGATCCCATGGAAGCACTTACAAGATTAAAGCATTATACAACAATAGCAACCTATAAAACTCAGTTTGAATTAATCTTCAAACTTCAATAGACTAAAATGGTTATCTGAGAATTACAAGTTAAGTTGTTCCTTGAGTGTGTTGAAAGACAAAATAAGGTTGCCAGTGAGGATGTTACACCCTCAGAACCTTAATTTTGCCTTTGGATTAGCCAAGATCCAATAGGAGTACATCCTCAGCACTCGGGGTGGAAGTAGGATAGGGAGGTATCAAGCTCCTTATGTATCAGTCCAGTAGGGGCAATTTGACAACTAGCAGTGTTGGGAAAAAGGAAAGATCTTTTGGTGGGAAAACCAATAACTTCAAGCCTTCTTTGCCTATGCAGAAAGTCAGTCCATTTGAGATGAAGGAGAGAAGGGAGAAAGGTTTGTGCTATTTTTGTGACGAGAAGTGGAATCCAAGCCACAAGTGTAAGAAAGCAAGAATCTTTGTTATGGAATGTATGGAGTTGTTTCAAGGAGGTGATGTAAAAGATTTTGAATTAGTGGAAGAGGGTAACAACACTGCACTTGTGACTGGTGAAAATGAGGTTCCTAAAATATCTCGTCACGCCATTGTGGCTTCTTTGAGCCCAAGAACCATGAGAAGTAATGGTAAAATTCAAAACCGCTCTGTGGTCATTCTTGTAGACACAAACAGTACCCATAATTTTCTTGATCCCATGGTAGTAGAATAGTGGGATTAACAATAAATTCTAAAGAACAGATTGAAGTTAGGGTGGCAAATAGGGAAAGGATAAGGAGTGAGGGAGTAATAGAGAGGGTTCAATTTCAGATGCAAGGCAATTAGTTCCTCACTGATTTTTTTTTTTACTTCCACTAGGAGGTTGTGATGTATAGTGAAGGGGTGGGAAAAATTAGGTAGCCTCAAAACTGAGGGGTTAGTTACAGCCTATTTCAATTCCATAAATGCCTTATCAGCATCTTCAGTCCACACAAAATCATTCTTTTTAAGTAGTTGGGTGAGTGGTGCTGTAATTAAACTATAATGTTTGATGAACTTACGGTAATAACCCGTTAAGTCCAAAAACACTTTGAGTGATTTAGCATTAGTTGGTGTTGGCTAGTCCAGCATTGCTGCTACCTTAGAAGGATCAGCTTTAACCCCTTCAAAATAGATTATATGCCTCAATTAGTCTATTTCAGGAACTCCAAATCTACACTTAGAGAGTTTAGCATATAGTTTGTGGTTGTTTAACACCTGTAAAACCTATTTAAGGTGACTCAAGTGATCTTCCCATGACTTTTTGTAAATCAAAATGTCGTCAAAAAAACACCAAAACAAAGTGTTTAAAAAATGAACGAAATATAGTGTTCATGAGACCTTGAAAAGTAAATGGTGCATTGGTGAGACCAAAGGGCATTACGAGGAATTCATGATGGTTCTCACGTGTCCTAAAAGCTTTCTTGGGCACATCTTTCGTGGACCTCAAGTCGAACTTAGAGAAAATAACTTAAGCCATATAACTTATCTAACAGTTCATCAATCACCGGTATTAGGAACTTATCTTTAATTGTCTCTTGGTTAAGTGCCCTGTAATCAACATATAAGCACCAACTCTCGTCAGCCTACCTTACTAACAATACAGGGGATGAAAAATGACTATTACTTGGCCTAATTACCCCAGTGGCCAGCAATTCTAAAATAAGTTTTCTATCCCTGCCTTTTGATAATAAGGCTAACAATATGGTCTAGTTGAAATGGGCTGAGTTCCCTCTTTCAAAATGATTTTATGGTCATGGGATTGAGGGGGCGGTAAGCCTTGAGGTGTGTCAAAGACTTGCTAGAACACATTAAGGATATTCTGTATTTCCTCATGTATTGTATTGGGATTATGTACCAGTTCAATTCCCATTAACTGTAATAAAATTCTCTTCCCTTTACTTTCCGAATGTAATAGGGCTTTGTTGTTACCCTAAAATGATAGACCCAAGGGGCTCAATCTCTTTGAACTAACTGTCTTAGATCCATAGGACAATTCAATTGTCAATTTGGAAAAGTCCCAAATAATGGGTCCTAAAGTAATGAGCCAACTGACCCTAAAAAAATATCACAACCTCCCAATGATAAGATATAAAAAGAAGGACAAAATTGAGTTTCTTGTAGCTTTGTTCTCACATTTCTGCAGAAACCGTCACTTTGTTCCAGGTCCCCATTTTCTATTTTTATTGATAATAGTTTAGTCTTATCAACAATGAGTTTGGCTTTT
Source organism: Pterocarya stenoptera (assembly GCA_003123785.1). Taxonomy (NCBI): domain Eukaryota; kingdom Viridiplantae; phylum Streptophyta; class Magnoliopsida; order Fagales; family Juglandaceae; genus Pterocarya; species Pterocarya stenoptera. The sequence goes on from QEOT01006788.1 coordinate 101,945, forward strand.
AATGCAATAGATGGGTCCATGGTTACACCAATTCCTCTCCAAGTTCTTCATCTACCACCAATCCCGTATCTCCCAAATCATCTTGGCTTTGTAACAAATAAATTTTTGGAGACTTACATACGTGAGATGGGTTCCATTTCTCGTCGCAAGTGGTAGCAAAGTCCCTTCCGACACATGTCATCCATGGTAGTGGAGGAAATCCTTATGTTGGGGTGTATATATTTAGTGGTCTTAAAGCTACTGTCGACTGATTGACCACCTGATGTTGAAAAATTTTCAGGTTGGACAAAAAGCTTATTTAGAACAGTTTTGAAAACCCTTCTTGAGGATAGGTATTCCTCTTGTATCTTGGCCAGCCCAAAAGCAGCATCAAGGTTGATGGAATTGAGTATCCATATGGGCAAATGGATCTCATTCTTCAACCCACTCAGAAAACAACTAAGCTTGTGATGGTCAGACAACCCTCTTAATCGGTTTGATAGCACCTCAAACTATGCCTTATATGCAACTATTGAGGAAGTTTGTTTGAGTCTTGTGAGTTCTTCCATAGGGTCATCGTAGGTTGTAGGCCCAAATCATAACAGTAATGCTCGCACAAATGTCTCCCACGTTGTAAACTATCGGATTCAACAGCATCTTGGTACCACACCAAGGCTTCCCCCTCCATGTTGTATGAAGTCATCAACAACCTTTGTGCAGGAGGTGTTTGATGAAAGTTATTGTGTGGTCTTAAATACCCACCCCAAGGGATTCCAAATGAACTCCCCCTGTAAACACACCCCTATGGTGCATCTGTTCACCGTCAAGACCCACTTGGATTTCCTTATTAGCATGATTATTTTGGTGTCCCATTATTGTTCTACTCATATCAGTAGGCTGATCGAACCTTTCATTCATGTTTTGCTTGGCTTCTTCACGGGAATCCACCTGCCATTGGAGTTTATCTATCTTGCTGCTGCGTGTACCCTCTGCTATCAGGATGAAGGCTCAAGATACCAAATGTTAAGACCTTGCTGGGAAGATCTCGTAATAGAGTCACTCATGGAAATAGAAAGATTGCAATAAACAAGAAAGTTGGAAGGAAATTTCAAATGACAAGGGAAGGTTTCATTCATACGTTGACATTAGTGGGATTGTTCGAGGCAACCCATCCTCCAAAATAGTCTAGAAAATTCTCAGATTCTTCTTAGTCCTTTTTGTGGCGTTCCTAACTTTCATGTATGAACATGCACGAAAATCGAGGCATCGGGATGATGACGACAAGGTCACGCACCCCATCGACATGTGCCGAGTGTGTGTAATGCAACACGTGTACAAAAAACAATATGCAATGGAATGGTTAAGTCAAATAACTAAGTACCAGAATTTAATACAATACAATAGTACTGAAAATCCATATGTCAACATAATACGATTTTTTTTGTTTACAAATCAACATCAAATAAAATACAATAAGCATAAGCGAACAATTAACTTCAAATACAAAATAACCAATGCCCTTACTCCTCAGGCGGAGCCGCATCCTCGGGCTCAGCCTCCTCAAAACCTGCATCAAAATCTACGGTACCAAAAAATGGTACCGCAGGTAAGTAAAACCCAAAATGCTCCAAGACATAAATATATTAAAACAACTAACGCTATGCATGCACATGATGACCAAAGCGCAAAATTCGAGAAAAATACCATTTCTCGAAAATCACAATTTTTTCCATGCACGCCAAAAATCACCATTTGGCACAAAATTAAAATCCAAGAATAAATCCATTAATTCTAATTTTAACCGTATGCATCATGGCCTCCCTTAGGGAACATCCACATACTCTGGCTCCCTTCGTCACCCCACGGGTAACGATCGTGTGAGTGATGCACAATGAGTGATGCCCAAGGGACGATACTCAGTATATTCTGCTCCTGAGTGCCCAGAGGAGCTCCACCAAGATAATACCCCATCTCGGCTTTGGGGTGATACACACACCTGAAAAGCCTTTTTCACATTAAATACAGTTTCCAAAACACACACCCACGCATGCGTGCACAATGCCATGAAATCGACGAATTACCAACAACCAACAATAATCAGTAATTTTCCAACAACCAACATAGTCAACCCAGATAACTAGGTCACAGTTTATAAAACAGGTTAGTGCAAAAATATACTTAAGTTTTAAAAGTCTTTTGGAGAAATACTTACAGCGCTATAAAGTAATTTTAGGAGGATCATGGAGGTGCAAAAGGCGGTTGGAAGGCAACGTAACAGTGTAAAAACACTTTGGTCGAAATACACAGAAAATCCAAATTCAAATGGGATTAAACGAAAGCTAGGGAACGGTATGGTAGGGCCTATGGAAGGTGGTGAAGTTAGTGGAAGCGATGGTTGGCCGTGGGTGGAGGCCAAAATGGCGGTGGAAGGCCAAAAATGGTGAAATTAGAGATGTAGACAATGGAGCTTCACCGGTGACGGATCGGAGTTGGGGTTGGATGGGTTAGGAAGACAAGAGGCAAGTGAAGAAGTGGTCAAAAGATGGCGGCCAAAGGTGGCCGGACGGCAGCAGAAAGGGAGGAGAAAGGCTGCGACTTAAAGCCGTGCAAGTGGGCCGACGGTGGCACGAGCCAACCTAAAATTGATGGTGGGTGATCGCTGGCTGAAGGGGAAGAGCGGCCACGGACGGCCGGCGGCAGTGGGCTAGAAGTGAAGGCCAAACGTCATGGGGGAGAGGAGAGAGGGACGTCGTGCGGGAGAGAGAGAATGCAACGGAAGAAAGAAGAAAGAAATGAAGAAAAAGAAAAGAAAGGGAAAAGAAAAAGGAAGGAAAAGAAATGAGGTCCAATCCTCACAACTTTTGGGTCACAACTAATCCTCAAAATAACTATTTAAAATAGTAAATTAAATAAATCAATATAAACTCAAAACTAGTTAATGTAAAATATTAAACTCCAACAATAGCATTCTTTAAAATAAAAAGTAATTTAATTTTAGAACACTAATTAAAATTATTAAAGCACATTAAAATAATTCTCGATTTAAAAATTATAAAATAATATCGCGAAAACACGTTAAATTAAATTAAAAGGCTCAAAATCAAATATTTAATTAAAAAACCCTTCAATAAAAAGTATGTAAAAATCTGGGTGTCACAATCTCCCCCCTTAAAATAAATTTCGTCCTAGAAATTGTAGGATCAAACATCAATGCTAAAGACAGGCATGGGATGCGACTAAAAGTAGGCTTAAAAGACATACCGCCATTCATCCAAACAAATATGCTCCATCATGTCCGCTTCTCTTTCCCAAGAGAAATCTTGAGCCAATGAATCACCCCAAGCTACCTTCACCAAAGGTATCGACATAGATCTCAACCTTTGCTCCTTCCAATCTATAATCTGCGTCGGAACAACCTCATAAGTAAGGTCAGGTTGAATATGAATGCACCCTGGGTCAACAAAATGCGGTTCTTGCTGACCAAAACTTTTCTTCAACGAGGACACATGGAACACATCATGAACTTCTCCAAAATACTTTGGCAAGGCAATTCTGTAAGCAACAGCCCTAACCTTCTCCAAAATCTGAAAAGGTCCAACATACCTTGAGCTAAGCTTTCTTCTCTTAGCAAAGCGCTTAACGCCTTTCATAGGAGAGACTTTGAGATAAATCCAATCACCTTCCTCAAAAGACAAGCACTACAAGAATTATGGACTTTTGCCATGAATTCTTTTTCCAAGACACACGGTTGTGGCAAATAAGTACCAAATGGCACGAAAACCATTCGTGGGAAATAAAAAAAGCCTATTCCCATGAAATTTTTTCATCCAATGAAACTTTGTGGGGAAAAGGTCTTTTTGTGGCGAAATATGACTTATTGCGGCAAATGTTTATCGCCGCAAATAGTTTGGCCAGATATTTAATGGGTCCGTGGGTTATAAGTTTTTTGCGATGACGTTGTCGACTTTTTGAGGCGAGATTTTGTCGCCGCAAATGAATTTACCTGAATTAATTAAGACATTATGGGTCATTTGGTTTTCGCAGCGAGACTAGTATTATTGCAGCGATTTTTCTTCGCCGCAAAAGGTAATAAAATATATACCCTTTCCCCTTTACCCTTTCTTCCACGATCCCTCCAACCCCGCGTCTCTCTCTCTCTCTCTCTCTCTCGGCGATTGCTAGCCACCACCGCACCTCTCTCTCCCTGCGACTACGATCGAGCCTCTCCCCCTGCCGCGAGACCCATCCCAGTCGTCTAGAGCCAGTCCCCCCTGCCCCACATCGCGACCTCACCCTGGGAACCGCCCTTCCCCAACTACCTCTGCCTGGCCAAGTCCATTACACGCATCTTCTGGAAACATGGTGAGCCTCTCTGTCTTCTCCCTTCCTTTTCTCTCTGTGTAATTTGTGATGGCACCATTGCTCTATTTTGGCAAGATACGGTTTGATTGTGTAATTTCTGATGATGTGAATCTGTGAAATTTATTTGGGTTTTATTGTGTAGTGTGTAATCTGATGTGATGATATGATGTGAATCTGTGAAACTTGTGTAAATTCTATTGTGTAATATGATGTGATGATATGATGTGAATCTGTGAAGCTTGTGTAAATTCTATTGTGTAATGTGTAATCTGTGTAATTTGTGGCACTGTATACATGATAATTTGATAGACTGGATTAGAGAAAATGCCTTTAAAAAGAAAACTCAACAGACCATGTTTTGATCTGATTGAGCAAGCAATTAAACATGAATAGAAAAGCAAGTAAACATCAGAAGTAATTAAACATGAATAGAAAAGCAATTAAACATTAAACTGCATCAATTTTCCCAAGGATTTTCCACAAGCAATTATCTTTGCTTGTAAAGCCATGAACAGACCTGATTGAGCAAACATTTTATAGAACTATCATCTCTTGGTCCAGTTTCTAGCTAGCTAGCTAGAACTCAGTGATATTCCCACCTGCATATACATGGTGATCAGGGATTGGCAATTGGGTTGGATTTTTTATTTTTAAATTAATTGAAAATATTATATATTAAGCTAGCCAGCCAACATATGTACTTGGAGAATGTAATATTATTATTGATACTTTTTTAGAGTTTCATAAATAGGTATAGGGAAGTAAGTATCTCCTTTTGATGATAAATATCTGCAACGAAAAATTTATGAAATGGGTTTTTCGCAATTGATAAATGTTTTTACATAATATATATATAATATATATATATATCTAATTCTTTAGATATTTTTTATTTTTTTAAAAAATTTATCTAGTTATAAGCCGATGTAGATAACACACATAGTAAAGTGTTTACATGACTTAATTTGATTTAGAAGAGAACTTTTAAAATTTGAATCTTACAAATTAAATCTTATCATTTAAGTATTGTACGTGGATAATGTGCTCCACATAACCGACTTGAGAATAAAATATATATTTTATTCTCAATTTATCTTTTTCGACTTACATAGGACTTATGATGGGAGATCAAATATATATAATATATTTATTAATAATGTTTGAAGCTAAAATTATGTGATGATGAAGTAGTCAAATGTATATTTTTCTAGTGACGAAAAACTGAGCCAACAGATAATAGTCAGTAGCAGTCCCCTAAAGATAGCTATAACTGTCATGGATTGATGATATAAAAGTACTGATCGAGCTGCATGCCAACCCTTATCCTTTCATCTATTTCTTCCTTTACAAGAGGTAGTGGAAGCCCCACCATGATAACCATTGTAGATCTTGTCTCCTCTAGATTAATCTAATATCGAATGCTTCTCAAAGTGTGGGAAATTTCAAAGGACTCAATCATTTTCACTTGTGATCGAGATGATCGATCAAGCCAAGACTCTATAGCCCAGCATCCATAATTCAAAATACCAATCCATAAATAGTTATATATATTTATATATATTCTACAATTTTGCAGCAATATTCATAATAATATTAGATAGATATTCACACCTACAGTGCTGATTTTGTGGGGCACACATGCACTCAATTAATCCTTGCCCATTTTAGAGTCTTTTCCAACCTTCTTTCATCTTTAGTTAAGAGCCACATCTTTTCTATTAATTGTTAATTAGTTGTCATAATCTCAGGTTATATTAATGCCATTCTATTTCATCTGATTGGAGCATTAATGTGGGGATTATGGGTCAAGCTATAACATATATGGTTATAAATTGCATATGATTTTATTTCCAATTAATATTAATGCTTATGATCAATGATTACATTCATGAACTCTTATTTTTCTTATCTTTATTATCTGTACAAAAAGTCTTAGTACATGAGCTGTATTCCCCCTGTCATAAGAATTGAACACTTTAGTTATCATTTATGACTAGCCAAAAAGGAATTAGAAGACACAAGGTTTAGGTGTTTTCCCCCTAACTTTTTCATGTATATTTTTGGGGAGATCGAGTGGATTCAAATTAGAGTTGGCAATGGTGAGTAGCAGGAGCAGCTTGCTTTTTTCTTCGATAGCTATATTAAAGTGTCATTTATCCACTTCTAACATTAGACTTACAATTCAGCTAATTTTCAGTATATAAAGAAAATATACAATCTAATCATGATATTATCCCACCATTATCATATTTATTAATGTGATCATGGTGTTTAATAACTTTCAAATGATTAATTAATCCTTGTTTGTTTTTAAGTCAAAATCCAATTAAATGCTAACTTATATTAGAGAATGTGAGATTATTGTCTTGATATATATATCTCTATAATATATCTATATATATATAGTGGTGTAGTACAATCTAGCTACGAACTACTTAATAAATACCTTTTTAGATAAAATTTTACTCCAAGCATGTTATAATGACAAATTGTTGTCCAGTTTCTGATGCTTGTGTAGATTGTTCTTTCCCTCTATTGAAAATCATACTATTTCGCCTGTGGGTTAGATAGTAGATACTTCGTACACCCACCAGTTTTGACATTTGGACATATTACCCAATGAAGGAACTATCTCAAGCAATATTCCTGTTTCTATTTTCCTTCAGTATCATTATATTCCTTGTTCTATTGCAGCCCTTTGTCAATTGGATTTTCCATCTTAAAACTTTAGTATTCCAAATCAATACCATAGGACGGATGGAGCTGTCCCATTTCATCTCTGAACAAGACAACTGCTGAATTTGTTGTTTCCCTTCAGATTTGACAACATCTTTGGTTGCACGCTTTGGCAACCAGGAAAGCGTGCAACCAAAGATGTGCAACCCCATCTCAAAATACTCCATGTTTACATCACAATTCATGAACCACCCACTAACTTCGCCAGAAGCTACAACTACTGAATTGGGCATATCATTAAGAGACAGTTATTTGTCTTATCTAAGGACAAGCGGAGTGTATATTAATTTCATCCAAAAACCTTTGTAATAACCCTTACTAACTTGAACATTTGATATTCAGATGGATAAGGCTTGGATGCATATTGAAGATAGATTGCAAGACAACAAATACGCTGAAGGTGTTAAACAATTCTTAGATATGGCAATTTCGCATGCACCTGGTAGAGACTACATTAGGTGTCCATGTAAGAGATGCCGAAATAGAAGTTTCCATCCTCCTACTGTGGTTAAGGATCATTTGTTCATCGTAGGAATAGATACAACTTATACGGAATGGATCTTCCATGGTGAGGAGGAAACTTTGCCAGACCCAATTTATTCAAACGAAGAAGGTGATGGTGCCAGTAACTACAATGACTACATTGATGATGTCGACGAGATGCTAGATGACATCCATGTGGGGTCCTTTATGGATTATTCTGGTACACCATCTGCTAGTGCAGCCGCCGGTCACCAAGGTCACACTTCTGATGCTCCAACCAACCTTAACTTTGAAGAGTTGCTAGACGATGCAAAGCGTCCACTTTATCCAACATGTGCTAAGTTCTCAAAGCTGTCATTCATAGTTAAGTTGCTACACATAAAGACAATTGGTGGTTGGACTGTGAAGTCGTTCGACATGGTTATAAAGCTTTTGCAAGTTGCATTTCCTGATGCATTGTTCCCAGCCTCATATAACGAGGCTCGCCGCTTACAGCGTGGGTTGGGCTTTACGTACACGAAGATACATGTATGCCCAAATGATTGTGCCTTGTTTTGGAAGGAAAATGCTGAGAAAGATGAGTGCCCTAAATGTAATGCATCTAGGTGGGTATCAAGCACAACATACCCACAAAGGATTCCCCAAAAAGTCCTTCGATATTTCCCCTTGAAGCCACGGTTGCAAAGGTTGTTTATGTCAAAAAAGACTGCCCAAGCCATGAGATGGCATGTAGAAGATCGTGTTGATGATCCAAGCTGCATGAGGCATCCGGCAGATTCTAGGGTATGGAAAGACTTTGACAACAAATATGGTTGGTTTGCCGCAGATCCACGTAATGTAAGACTTGGTCTAGCCAGTGATGGGTTCAACCCATTCAATAACATGAGCAAACCCTACAGCATTTGGCCAGTGCTACTTGTTCCCTACAACTTGCCCCCTTGGTTATGCATGAAAGATCCATATTTGATGATGTCATTATTAATCCCTGGACCTAAGGCACCGGGAAATGATATTGACGTATTCATGCGTCCACTAATCGATGAGTTGAAGGAATTATGGCAAGTGGGAATTCCTTCATATGATGCACACAAAAGACAAATGTTTTCATTGCATGCAGCGTTACTTTGGACTATCAATGACTTCCCCGCATACGCCAATCTCTCGGGCTGGAGCACAAAGGGTAAGATGGCATGCCCTACATGTAAGGCTGAAACAGATTCGTTGTGGCTGGTTTATGGCCGTAAACATTGTTATATGGGTCATCGTCGGTGGTTGGCTTCAGATCACAGTTGGAGACGGAATAAAAATGCTTTCAATGGTAAGGAAGACCATCGTCCCCAACCAGAAATCATCACAGGACAGGCATTGCTAGATCAATTACATGAGGTCTCAAATGTGCAACTGGGTAAATCTACAAAGAAGAGGAAACGTACGCCCACTGAACTTAATTGGACAAAAAAAAGTATATTCTTTGATCTTCCTTACTGGTTAGACTTGGGATTGAGACATAACTTGGACGTCATGCATATTGAGAAAAACATATGTGATAATGTGCTGGGAACCATAATGAATATTGAAGGCAAAAGTAAGGACACCGCCAATTCACGAAGGGATTTGGAAAATCTTGGTCTAAGGAAAGATTTGCATCTACAGCATGATGGTGATCATACGTCTATGAGTCTTGCAGCTTACATGCTAAATGTAACTGAGCGAAGGAGTTTTTGTGCGTGGTTGTCGGAAGTCAAATTCCCTGATGGTTTTGCCTCAAATATTGCCCGATGTGTCAACGCTAAGGAAGGGAAAATCATGGGAATGAAGAGCCATGATTGTCATATCTTTATGCAAACATTGTTGCCGGTTGTGATTGGTGGGTACTTACAACCTGATGTGCGTCAAGCCTTGTCCGAGCTAAGTTCGTTTTTCAAAGAAATATGTTCACGAACATTGCAGAAAACGACATTGGAACGACTTCAAGCTAATATCCCCATAATTCTTTGTAAATTGGAAATGATATTTCCACCTGGATTTTTTGATATCATGGTGCACCTTGCAATTCATCTGCCAGAAGAGGCCTTACTAGCCGGCCCTGTGATGTATAGGTGGATGTACCCTTTCGAGAGGTATATGGGTAAGTTCAAGAGGTACGTTCGTAATAGAGCCAGACCAGAAGGGTCAATTGCTGAGGCATTTGTTCATGTCGAGTGCCTGACATTTTGCTCTATGTACCTTAATGATATCGAGACTAGGCACAATAGAGAGGAACGCAATAGTGATGTTCAACATGTCTCCTCACAGCTAAATATTGACGTTTTCTCCCAAAAAGTTCGCCCATTGGGGGGAGCAATCTTAGAAACTATGCCCAGCACACTGTTGGCAAAGGCTGAGTGGTACGTGCTTAACAATTGTACGGAGATTGAACACTACATAGAGTAAGTGCACTGTCAAGTATTTTGTTGGCAATTCATTTTATTATATTGTAAGTGGATCACCTATTATACCCTTTTATTGCTGTAGTGAACACTATAACAAAATCAAAGAAGAGGACCCTAGTAACATCGAGCGTAGGCACCAAAGTCAATTTCCAGCCTGGTTCAAATCATGCGTAAGTTTGTATATTGCCCTTCCTATACGTACATTTCCCTAATATGCAGTTATTATAGTTAGTAATTGTGTTATCTTTTGTGAAATATCCATGTTAGACTGCTGAGTTGCATGCAATGACTCCCCCTGAGGTGACAGATGACTTATATGCATTAGCACGTGGTCCAGATCCAGTTGTCACATCATATTCCGGTTGTATAATGAATGAAATTCGGTTTCAAACTTCTGAGCTTGAAAGGCGTTGCCGCACCCAAAATAACGGGATTGTTGTTCATGGCGAGCATCAAGGTTTGGCCATTGACTTCTACGGTGTGTTGGAAGATATTATAGAATTACGATACATGGGTTGGCATAAAGTATACTTGTTTAAATGTCATTGGTGGGACATTGGCGACACGAGAAGGGGGATACATGTTGGGAATCACTTCACGAGTGTGAATACTTCTAGGCAATGGTACAAAGATGAGCCTTTCGCCTTAGCATGCCAAGCGTTGCAAGTGTTTTACTTAAAGGACCCGAGTTTGAGGGGAAGTTGGGAAGCCGTACACAAGATAACAAATAGGAATGTTTACAACATTCGCCATAAGACACTTGAGCCTCATGAGGATGATTTCTCTGNATTCGCCATAAGACACTTGAGCCTCATGAGGATGATGAGGATGATTTCTCTGATGGAGATGCAGAAGATGATGATGCCAATAATCTTAGCAACTATGATTTAGTTGATGAAACTAACCCAACCATGGTCAATCCACTGACCCGAGAAAATGAAACGCACTTGCCCGTTGATCCGTCAACCATTGCATGAGAAGTGCCGTCTAGAGAAAGTGACGATGAGGGCTTCATTGATGATGACCTAAAGTATAACGAAGATTTGAGGATGGATAGCGTAAAGGATGGGGAGGATGATGATAGTGATTCAACACATCATATTTTTTATTATGCAGATGATAAAGAAGGTATATCTTATTGTATATGTCCATTATGGGTTTTCTAATTATATATAATGTTTATCTCATCCACACAGCTATTTAGTTAAAAAAACATATCTTTCATTATGCTTTTAGTGAATACATGCAAACTGGAAATGTGGATTTTGATAGATAGACTAAACTTATTTTTTAATATTACTGTACGTACCCAATACATAGCATGACCATTAACAAATGTTTTGTCATAGATTATATAGCCTTCTAACTTGATGCAAATTAATTATATTTGCAGAAAGCTCGTGTTAATTGCTTTGACGGAGTTGACGAATCTAGATGGGCCACTGGGTCGATGTTAAATTTAGATGATTATCAACCATAGCTACAATCCTTGTCATGTCTTACTCCATATTTGTTATGGTGTAAATTTACAATCATTTGGCCTGGATTTTAGTGTTTCCACAAGCTTCATAGAACATGACACCATGTATGCAATCAGCCTTATTTTTTTACATGTACTCTGAGCATATATTTTCCATTCATGTTGCCTAGCATGCTTAGAATATACATGACTTACCTAATATATAGCATTAGAAGAAAGATCAAAGTTGGTGACCAGATTTGGCTAGCTGGGGTAGTATCTATTGATTGGTTCTTTCGTTTCAAGATGAACGTGAGATATGTGCAAGAACTATCTATTGTACAAATATTGACAACAAGGTGATCATTTTTAGCAAAAATATTGCTTTAAACCGACTGTTTAAGGTGGCTCAGTCAACTGTTATTTATTTATTTTTCTTTCGTTGGTTTAAGCTGCTCAATCTTTCTTCATTTTTTCTTTTTCAATTTTGTAAGAGGCCTTAACTTAATTTTTATTTTCTGTCAGCAGGCATTAAGCATAATCTCAGTTTCTCTCCTTGTAGTCGAGAGCATCTCAGATATATCTCCATTATTTTTCACTGGGGTAGTGGAGGTGATGCCTCAAATATCATATCAACTTGAACATTACATGCATACCTTTAATATAACCTTTTTATTGCTTTTCAGACTGTGGTTGCTGCCCTATTAATGAACATTTACATTGTTGGTCTGTAAATGGGGGATATTACCTTGTAGACCATATATCCAGCTGATTACATAGTCTAGCTAATTTACCTATGCATTCATTCACCCCCTCCCCCACCCCAACCCCCTAGCGACTATTAGCAATGATTTCTTTTACAGTGAATATAAAATCGTTGAAAAATGGCATTTTTCTTGTAGTGGTCCTTCTCTCCCTCAAACTCTTTGTACTTTACTTAGAACTTCATATCCGGAAAATATATATATATGGAGCATATGGGGATTGAAATATGTTCATTTAGAATGTTTAAGTTGTACGTTGAATAAATAGGGAATTTTTATTTGAGTAAATATCACTGTGAATAAAGTATATTGAATAAGATTAGTGCAGAATTTGTAGGGACGAATTAGTGCAGAATTTGTACGTGAATAAGATTATCTTTACTTCACTTTTGTTTTTCCTTTTTATGTTTTATTCAAACATTTTCTTTAAATTCCATTTTTCACGTACCTTTCCATTTCCTATTTGTTTGTAATTTTATTTTTTTCTTATTTTTTTTCATCTGGCCGGGCATACGGGCAGCGTAGGTTGCCCTTACTAGTATATATATATATATGTATATATATAAAGCACCATGCTTTAATTGCATGAAAATATTATGGAGTATTTATGAATGGGACAAAGTTTAAAATATAAGTACAAAAAAATCCGTGAATTTATAGTATAAAGAATATCAGAAAAAAAGCTAGCTCCCTGACCACAACGTTAAGAATTTCCATAAAATATCCTGGTGCATGAAAATAAATCTAGTGATATGTCTCATTAAATTACATGTGTCCCCCAAATTACATGTGTCCCCCTTATGAAAACCACGTATGCCAACCCAACCCACACAAACAAAAGTGTTCTATTCACATCCAATCTATTATATATATAATATATATTATATATAAAGCATCATGCTTTTATTTAGTGAGTTTATTATATGGTACAGCATGAACCAGACAACCATATCTCTCAGAAATATTCTGGGCTAGCCACGTATGCCATCCCAACCCACACTAATCTGGATGTTCTATTCACGAGCAATCTATTATATATATATATATATAAAACAACATGCTAATATTTAGTAGCAAATATTATAAGAAGTGGATTTTCCGTCCATTTATAACTTAAAGACATGTCTCCAAAAATCCATGACCATAAGGTTATAGAACAAAAAAAGTCTCAACCAAAATTTGGTGCCTTCATCCACTCACCACTAGAAGCAAATCTCTCCAAATAATCCACAAGTCACACGTAGAAGTCCCACAGAAGCAAAAGGTGGGATTTTAAGAATTGGGAAATGTGAAATGGCAGGATCAAGGACTTCCAGCAGTAGTTACATCAGTAGCTCCTACTTAGTACAACAGTTGTGATGTCGTGCAGAAAGGGTAAGTAAGAAGCAATCAGCTGAGATCTCGTTAGATACTCAAGAGGGTTGCCGAAAGTGTTAAGAGTTCCTAGGTGAGTGTGCGCACAACCCAGCCCTTTCTGGAGTTCAAGTGGAGCATCTTACTTGTTCTTCATCCAGTGTGAGCAGAGGCAGTTTCGAAGGAAGGAAAAGGTAAATTTTTTTGTCCCAGCCTCATCTTATTTCGTTGCTACATTTCCGCACCTTTAATCCATGGTATTAATGTGTTTTAACCTCATAAAAATCAATACTTTCATGAGGCATGGAACGAGTGTGAAAACATGTGAATGTTTACCTCTAGGTTAAAAATCTTAGGGCTTGTTATTGTGGGTTTGACAGTCAGCACGGAATTTAGAATATTGTTGTTGTTGGGGATAGTAGTAGACCAGATTTTTTTCCGATACCTTTGTTTGCTTCACCTTTCAGAAGGCTCATGTAATGTTCAAGTCAAAACCAATATCTGGGTTTTTTTGGAAATAATCTTTCAGCTATCACGTTCATAACAACATTCACCTGCTAACTTTACTCCCAGTGCAAGGGATTTATTTTATTATATCATTAACTATAGACAAAGACCAGATTTGGTATGTACTTTTGCCAAGATTCAGATATATTCAACTTTATATGTGCCTTTGATTTCTCTTGTTATGTTAATATTTGTACCATGCAAATTAAAGTGTTGAATCATATTCATCTTAAAACAGTAACCTGAGGAAGTATCAGTTCATATTCCTCTTGCCGTTTCATTACATAGATCAATAAGTTGCATCTTGCGACCTTCCAACCACTTGATCAATAAGTGAGTGGGTAAGGCATAGTATGGTTTTCCAGTAGTAGGCTTGCTCAATATCTATATTAACTTGATAAGTAAATGTAACTACATCAAGGTGATTACTATAATTAGAGGAGGGAGCGGACTACCCCGACCCCATCCCCGACCTCGACCTCGATGTCCACTGCTGGTATCAAGCGCTGTTGACGATTCTCCAGCTGCACTCTCTCCAACAAGGAGCCTAATAGATGAGGCCAAGGATCCCCAAGCTGATGAGTCACCTCAAGCAGTACCTGAAGTCAGCCAACAAGAGTCGAATGATGTACAAAATGACGAAAATCAGGAGGATATTATCACAGGTGTGGTAATAATATATATTACTTATATGTTTTTAGCTTATCAATTTATTGGTTAGGGTATAATATTCTTCTTGTGCATATCTATATCAAAATTACTAACTTTTTATTATAGTTACACCCATAAAAAAAGAGGACGAGGGCCTGCGAAGGGGACAGCTTTTGAAAAGTTACGTAAATTGGATAAGATTGCTATAATTATAAAGGATGGGCACAAGGGTCCATCGTGCGATAATGCTGCTATCTTCAGTAGTCGAGTGAGTTGGGTGGTGAAAGTGCATGCAGAAATGAGGCATGCAAGCTGGAGTGCGGTAGATGAGAAGAAGAAGCACGAGCTCATCAATGGTGTTAGAGTAGGCGTTTATAAAATATACCCATTATTTAGAACGTTATTCACAAATCGAATTCATCATTTTTTATCGTGACAAACCATGTATGAATCTGAATTTGGTTTTGCAGGCAGATTTTGTGTTGGACGGGACGAAGGAAAACCACCGTGAAGCTGTGGAAACGGCTCTCGCTGACAAATACAATGCATACCACTACGAACTGCACAAGCACTACCTCAAATATTCATTGCATGAGGAGGCACTATCCGGTGGGATGTCACATGTGGAGAAACCTGTTTGGGAGTGGTTATGTGATAGGTGGGCCAGTCTTGATGGTTATGTTTCCATGGTAATTATGCCCTGATGTTTGAAGAAACTTATAAGCAACAAGGCATAAGGCTCAGAAAATAGGTACTTGGAGTGTTGTGGTAGTTTGACCTAGAGTACCACAAGTATATTCCAAGTGAATAACTTTTTCAGTTTGCATGGCCAGAATTAACTTGAGTATAAAGATAAAACAAAAAGTGTGTCATATTGGTCACACATTAAATAAGAGGTAACTTGATGTGTATTATGTTATCATAATTCAACCTTTACCAGTTCTCTTTGCTTTAACTTGGTTAAGTTTACTGTTACAGCAGCCCATATTCAAGAACATATGAACACTATCGAAGTGTTCCATTTCATAAGTGATGGTGAAGTAAAAGCTAATTTATCTTGTTTCACAATGTTTCAGGAGCAATCTAGAAGAAATACTACTAATAGGAAAAGACAAAAAGTTAAACATACTGGTGGGAGGAAATCATTTGTTAAGCTTATGGAAGAGAAGGTAAGACATGTAGTGTGCAGTAAAATAAATGTGTTTTAATCAAAGTGGAATTTGATAGTTACATTTTACAATAATTTTCTGTGAAGAGCGAGGAGGCACCAAATATGATTGCCTTTTATAAAGAAACGCACTGGTCTAAGCACAAGGGGAAATTCATAAATGCAACAAGTGAACACAATTATGTGAGTTTGTTAAGTAAAATTTAATTGTTCTTAGTTTCAGACCAATTTTTAATGGTATATATATCCACTTCTAAGGACTAATGTTCAATATTGTCTTAATATTCAAAATCAAATGCTAGAGAGGGTGAATGAGATGGAGTCTGAGGAGGTTGCTGATGTTACAACTGTTGTTGCCTCTGTTTTCAAGGAGGTCTTAGGGTTCAAATCGGGATATGCACAAGGGATGGGGCACTCTATGATTCCTGAGCCCTCTCCATCACTGCAAAAAAACAAGGCATTTGTGCCATTGGCGGAGGAAAATGAACGAAACAAGACTTCTGCAGACATTTATAAGACTATGCTAGAGTCACTTTTAAGTGATATGGCTGCTTTGAAAGAACAATTTTCTGAGCATGACAGACAATTGAACATGATAACATCACAGTTGCCTTCAAGTAGGGAGTCTCCAGAAGAGACTCAGGGAGATGCTTAGGCATCTACAGACCTCAAGTTTCTTGGGAGTGCGAGGCTTTTGTGTTTTGTATTCCCCAATGCACATGACAGTGTGACAAATGTGTTGAGATTTTGATATTCCCTGTGGGAAAGGTAGGGGGTGTTATATTGAGGCAAAAGTGGCAGGTGGTTGTGTAGCATATATTAGTTTGTTTTGTGAATGTATAACTTGGTATCAGCATGGAAGTAGTTACAATAGTTTGGTGCGGGTATAGTGCAGGTAATGGTATTTGTGATGATGTGAGTTATCTTCTTAGATAAAATGCTTTCACCAGATTTTGTAAAAGTACTTGTATAATTATTTCGGTGAGCCCAGCTGGGTCAAACTTACAATAATTTTTGTTGCAGGGATACACCAGATGCATGTAGGTAGCTGTTTTCAGCAAGGGTTAAGGCAAGGAAAAAAGCAGAGGGATGGAACTACATTGTGTTAGCCTAGATGAAGAGAGTTGGCAACCACCAACAGAAGTGTAAAATATAATTGAATAAAGGTAAGTTACCGATATTCCCAATGTTACTTTGATTTAAAATTTCCCCAGTTGTGGTGCATAGTTTGTATTGGTGGGCTGTACTGCATCTAGGTGATTTTAAAAATGGATTGTTTTGCAGTATAAATAAGTTGGTACTAGCTGATGTATAACTACACTTTTTGCAAATTAACAAAATTGATTGATGTTGGTTATGTAACTGGCATTTCATGAATTAAACTCTGATGCCACATATTATATTTAAAGTGTTAACAGCCAAGTATACTTGCCCCCATTGGTTTTGCATCAAATCTAAAGGATCTGCTGTTGTGCAGATTTCACTCCAGTATTATTTATGTCTATTCAAAATACTAATAGAGTGATGGTTGGACTTATGGGAGCTTTGACTTGATAGTATACTTATGTAATATTAAACACATGGTTTGAGAAAGGCCCTAATGAGAATATTGAAGCAATAGACCAGTAGTATAACTTGTAGTGAGTTCTTCCTCCTCGCTAGAAGACGCTAGAAACGAGAGGAAACAAAAAATAAAATATCTTACATCCCTAATAGTAATTTTTAGTCCACTAGTTTCCATATCTTTTATGGCTTAAAGTAATTGTATTGTCATCCAATATATCGAATATCCTGTTATCTTTAACCATCCCAATGGACGCTGCAACAGGAACCGGAATGGCCCTACCATAGTTTGACGTACTTGCCATTATATATATGAAATTGGGAATTTGACAACTTATATGTACCTATACTAATTAATGCAATCTGCATCATATGTTTCATTTAAATTTCTACTTTTGGCTAGTGACTTATCAATACTTTATAATGCTTGTGCAATCCAGTAAAAATTATAGTTTCTCTAATATTATAGTTTGGTTGAAAATATTGGGTCTAGGTCATTTTCAATATAGCATTTTGTAAGCTCTTTAGAAGTTCGGTTCATGTTTTATATGATAATAATTTGGAGCATGAGCTGAATGACTCTATTTACTGTAATAGGAATTGAAACAATGTCATGAATTAAGATATTAACTTTATATTAAATGACCAGAATATTGAGCCATATACTTGTTATTTGAAAAACCAATTTGCTGGTTGGATATTAACCTCCTCATCGTGAGTTTCTCTGTGGCTAAAAATGCTTAGTACTATAACTTTGGAGATTTATGACATGAAATATGTGTACACAGATATTTTTAGCAACAATAATTGTATAAAAGCCTAATACTACTGAGGCACACCTTGCATTTATGTACTAACATCTTTGTACTTTATTTTCAGATCTCATGTGTGGATGAAGAGGAAGCTTACGGTGGTCATCTGGGCAGATCAAAGGTAGCTGAAGCAAAATTCAATGAAGCTGTGTTTAATGTGGAGTCAAGTTGTAGTATCATATATGCATACAATGACCCTCCTGCCATTCCCACTTAACATACATTAATCATGTATTTCCATGGTCTTAATTGAACAATGGTCTTGATTGGAAATTGTTATAATCTATTGATGATATATAATTATGTTATAGTTCCTTGTGAAATGTTTATTGCAGAATGTTACATAGCAGATTAAGTTGGATGCTTAGAAGTTGTCATAATTTTAGCGTTTGCATAGATTATTGTTGTCTAGAATATTCTGTTTGCAAAATAGATTTGATTCTCGTGTATATATAGGTGATCTTCAGTGAAAATGCAAAGCTTGATTGCATTGATCATATGAGAATATTTATGGAAAAAGTATTGATTGGTTAACAATTTGTGAGAAATGTCACAAATTTAGGCTATTATTTACGCACAATAATAGTAAAAAATATATAAATAAATAAATAAATTCTAAAAAAAAAAATCCCTTTTCCCCACAACTTGTATATTGTAGGTAAAAAATAGTAGTTACACGCAACCATCAAAATTGTTTGCTACAAGATTTATTCGTGGATATTAAAGAGTCATACCCACGGAAGTGTCCGTGGGAAAAATATAAATAGGTAGGAACACTACAAATTATTTCCTACAAGATAAGCTCATGGTAATTAATTATTACCCACGGATCAACTAGTTCGTGGGAAAAAAATCATTTAAAGATATGTGAAAAACTATTACATACAGGATGTTATCATGGAGAATACGATATTTGCTATGGAAGCCTCGGTGGGACAAGTTTGGTCATACATTTATTCATGAAACAAACCGGTGGAGAAAGAGTTTTCCTCGCGACATAATCTTGTGGGGAGTACTTATACCAACAAGAATAACTTGTGGGAAATACAGCTTTCCCACCACATAATTGCGTGAGTAGTATTAATACCCACGACAGTAAATCGTGGGAAATACTAACACCCAAACTCGTGGGAATTGAACATTTTTCACGATCATCGATTAAGTTGAACATCGTAATTGTGACGAGCCACTAAGAATTTGCCGTGAGAAAGGTCGTGGGAAAATAAGTTTATTGGCCACGACTTAAACCTTTCGTGGGAGATAGTACTTTTTTCGGCAAATTTTATCCCACGAGCTTCCCACGAATAAATTTTGTGGGAAAATGGTTTTTACCACAAAATGACTGCTTTTTGCCACAAAAATCACTCATGGAAAAACTAGTATTTCTTGTAGTGAAGTCTCTTCTCCTTGAATCTGCATAACTTTTCTGTCGACTTTGCACTGCTGCCATTTTAGCTCTTATAATTCAGACCTGCTCTTGCATTTCTTGAATTAATTCAGGCCCAATTAATTTCCTCTCGCCGACTTCATTCCAACACAAGGGTGATCTGCACTTCCTCCCATACAACGCTTCATACGAAACCATCTGAATGGAGGCATGGAAGCTATTATTATAAGAGAACTCTATAAGCAGCAGATGGTTTTTCCAACTTCCCTGAAATTTCATGACACACGCTCTCAGCATATCCTTCAAGGTCTGAATAGTACACTTAGATTGATATCAGTCTGAGAGTGATAAGCAGTACTGAACTTCAAATTAGTGCCTAGCACTGCCTGCAAACTCTTCCAAAAATGCGACATGAACCGTGGGTCCCTGTCCAACACAATACTCTTGGATACTCCATGCAATCTCACAATCTCCTTAACATACAACCCCACTAATTTACCCAAAGAGTCGGCATTATTTACAGGCAAGAAATAAGCACTTTTGGTCAACCTGTCCACAATCACCCAAACTGAATTCTTTCCTCTTGGAGTCCTTGGCAAACCCACAACAAAATCCATAGTAATATCATCCCACTTCCATTCAGGAATAGGAAGTGGTTAAAGTTTATTAGTCGGGTCTTTGATGTTCGGCTTTCACTTAGCAGCATGTGTCACACTTCTTAATGTACAGGGCAATATCAGTCTTCATCCCTTCCCACAAAAAATTTTTCTTCAAATCTCGATACATCTTCGTGCTACCCGGATGAACTGAATAAGGAGTCGCATGAGCTTCAGCCAATATTTGCTCCTTAAATTATGAATCTCGAGGAATAACTCTACGATCCCGAAATCAAAGAATGCCATCTTTATCCAAACTGTAATGTGAAGCTCCTTTAGACTTCCTGACTTTCTTCCTGATATCCAGCAACTTCGGGTCTTTTCTTTGAAGAGTCTTTAATTCTTCAAAATCATTAACTCGGACATCCATTACCGAGGATAATAATTCTTCTTGCTGCAAACTCTCAATAAGAAGTCTTCTCATCCCACAAAGGAGAGAGTCCACACCTGAAGATTATGCTTCATCTAAAAATTCTGATTTCCGGCTCACTGCATCAACGACTAGATTTGCCTTCCCTGGATGATACTTGATCTCGCACTGGTAGTCGCTAATCAGCTCTAGCCATCGCCTCCGCCTCTACCTCATGTTGAGATTCTTCAGGGAAAATAAATGCTTTAAACTTTTATGGACGATGTAAACTTCACACACCACACCATATAAATAATGTTGCCAGATCTTGAGAGCAAATACTATTGCCGCCAACTCTAAGTCATGAGTAGGATAATTCTTTTCATGATCTTTCAGCTAACAAGATGCATAAGCAACAACTCATCCTTCCTGCATAAGAACACACTCTAACCCAAACTTGGATGCATCGCTGAAAACCACAAATGGCTTATTTGACTCTGGAAGAGCCAATACTGGTGCCGTTGTCAATCTTCTCTTCAGTTCTTGGAAACTTCTCTCGCACTTATCTGACCAATTAAATTTAACATTCTTCGTGGTCAACGCATTGAGAGGTCCGGACAATCAAAAAAATCCTTCTACAAATCTTCGATAATACCCGACAAGTCTCAAAAACTGCGAACTTCATACACTGTTGAAGGACGTGGCCAAGACAAAACAGCTTCCACCTTGCTTGGATCAACAACCACTCCATCTCGGGAAATCACATGTCCAAGAAACTTACCTTCTTCCAACCAAAATTCACATTTACTTAACTTCGCATACAACTGATGTTCCCTTAATTTTCCAACACCAAACGAAGGTGATAAGCATGTTCCTCCAAATCTCGGGAATAAATCAAAATATCATCAATAAAGACCACTATAAAAGAATCCAAATGGGGTCGAAATGCCTGATTCATTAGATCTATGAAAGCTGCTGGGGCGTTAGCTAGCCCAAAAGGCATAACCTTAAATTCATAATGTCCATATCTTGATTTAAAGGCCGTCTTGGGTACATCTTTATCTCTTATCCTTAATTGATAATATCTCAACCTTAAATCAATCTTAGAAAATAATGCTGCTCCTTGAAGCTGATCAAATAAATAATTAATCCTTGAAAGAGGATATTTATTCTTGATGGTCACTTTGTTGAGTTCTCTATAATCAATGCACATCCGGAGAGTACCATCTTTCTTTTTGACAAATAAAAATGGTGCTCCCCATGGCGAAGTGCTCGACTGAATAAACCCCTTGTCAACCAATTCTTGCAGCTGAATCTTCAACTCTTTCAACTCAACTGGTGCCATACGGTATGGAGCCTTGTGCACCAGAGATGCTCCATGTTCCAAATCAATAACAAACTCCATCTCACGAACTGGAGGTAACCCAGGCAAATCATCTACAAAGATATCCAGAAATTCTTCAACAATGGGAATATCCATCAAAGTCTTATTTCCAGATGGCGAAGAAACCACTTGGACTAGAAAAGCATCCGCCCCACAGGCTATATCTTTCTTCGCTTTAATTGCCGATATAACTGTTGGCTTCGCCCTTAGTTTACTTCCCACATACTCAAAGTAATCCCCATCCGGACGTTGAAAACTAATCATTCGATTTCTGCAATTAATACTTGCAGAATACCGATACAACCAGTCCATATCAAGAATAACATCAAATCCCAACAACTTGAAACAATTGAATCCGCATCAAGCGTCCTTCTACCAAAATCCAAAGGATAATCCAACACGATTTTGGAGCAACACACCATCTCCCCATTAGGAAGAGCCACAGCCAAATATTAGGATAAGGGTTCTGCGACCAAGTTACATAGCCGTGCAAAGGTGGCTGATACAAATGACTGAGATGTCCCAGAGTCAAATAACATACATGCATAAAAATCATATAGGCGAACTCTACCTGTAATCACCCTGGCATCCTGAGTAGCTGGCGCCTCATAGTCAACGTCTCCGGGGGTTAGTGCATATACTCGGGCATTAAACATTTGCCTCTGATTAGCTCTTCCACCACGTCTGCCCCCTCGACCTCTTTGAGCTTGGTTAGGGCACTCGCGATATAAATGCCCCGGTTGGCCACACCTATAACACCGGATTCCACTCGGATTACATTCGCCCTCATGAGCTCTATTACACCTAGGACAAACAGGAGCTCGACCTCCCATACGTACACCAAGGGCTACCTGTGGTTGGGTCCCAGTCTTCTATACAAATTTATGAGGAGACCCAGAGCTGCTACC
Organism: Pterocarya stenoptera; assembly: GCA_003123785.1. Taxonomy (NCBI): domain Eukaryota; kingdom Viridiplantae; phylum Streptophyta; class Magnoliopsida; order Fagales; family Juglandaceae; genus Pterocarya; species Pterocarya stenoptera. Next base: position 124,898 of record QEOT01006788.1, read on the forward strand.
TTCCAGTAAAACTCCTCCTCTTTAAGCCCGGAGGGGAGCCTACAGCAAGACTATTTTCTCGTTCAACCATAATGGTCAAGTTAATTAACTCATGGAGAGAGGAAATCCGCTGACAAATCACAAATCTGCGTATCTCAGGACGCAGACCCTCTAGAAACCGCTCCACCTGTAACTCCTCGGTGGGAATAAGATGGGGCGCAAAACGCCTGAGCTCCAAGAAAGCACGAGAGTACTGGTCCACAGTCATATTTTCCTGAACCAGATTTTTAAATTCCCGACCTTTCTGCCTTCTCACAGCAGGAGGAAAAAATCTATCATTAAACTCATTTTTAAAACGCTGCCAAGACACAGCAGCTAAAGATCCAAACTCTCTCTCCAGGATATTTTGTTTCGCTCTCCACCAATTTGCTGCTTTTCCTTACAGCAAATAACTAGCATACAAAACTTGCTGAGCATCTGTGCATCCACAAATTTCAAACGTCCTTTCAATTCCATTGATCCAACCTTCAGCTTGGAGTGGATCTTCTACTCCAAAGAACATGGGGGTCCTATGCTTAAGGAATCTCTCATAAGAGCACCCCACTTGCATAGCCAAATTTTGGTCAACTGGCGGCGATCTGATATTTTGATGAAAAGGATCTGCCAACCTAGTCAAAGCCCTGGCAATGGTATTATCAATTTCGCTGTGAGATGATTCCCCCATGGGTTCCTTATCTTGTCTCATTGGCCTTACCATTTTTCTATCAAAGCATAATCCTCAACCCCACTTTAGTTCCGATTAGAACGTAAAATAATATAATAAAACAATTTAAATTAAATAATGTAACATAAATAATTAAAACAAATAAAATAACACATCACACAAAAATAAAAAAATTTCAACACTACTTCAAATCAAGCTTTAAAAAATTTATGGTACTTCACCTAAGGGACACGTGGCTTTACCCAGAGTCAAATTGCTCTGATACCACCTGTGGTGCCCCTAACTTCCATGTATGGATACGCATGGAAATCGAGGTGTTGAGATGATGACGACACGGTCATGCACTCTATCGACATGTACCAAGTGTGTGTAATGCAACACGTATACAAAAAACAATACGCAGCGGAATGGTTAAGCCATATAACTAAGTACCGGAATTTAATACAATATAATAGTACTGAAAATCTACATGTCAACATAATATGATTTTTTTTGTTTAAAAATCAACATCAAATAAAATACAATAAGCATAAGTGAACAATTAACTTCAAATACAAAATAGCCAATGTCCCTACTCCTCAGGCGGAGCCGTATCCTCGGGTTCAGCCTTCTCAAAACCTGCATCAAAATCTACGGTACCAAAAAATAGTACCATAGGTAAGTAAAACCCAAAATGCTCCAAGACATAAATATATTAAAACAATTAACGCTATGCATGCACATGATGACCAAAGCACAAAATTCGAGAAAAATACTATTTCTCGAAAATCACAATTTTTTTCACACACGCCAAAAATCACCCTTTGGCACAAAATTAAAATCCAGGAATAAATCCATTAATTTCAATTTTAACCGTATGCGCCATGGCCTCCCCTAGAGACCATCCACATACTCTGGCTCCGTTCATCACCCCACAGGTAACGACCGTGCGAGTGATGCACAACGAGTGATCCCTGTTCCGTGCCCTTTACATACATAGCCAAGCATCCTTTGACCCCAACCAGCACAAGGGGCCACGGAGTTGGACCAAGAGTGCTACCATCCCGTTCAAGTCCTGGGCAATAGCCCCAGGGGACGACACTTAGTATATTTCGCTCCTGAGTGCCCAGAGGAGCTCCACCAAGATAATTCCCTATTTCGGCTTGGGGGTGATACACACACACCCGAAAAGCCTTTTTCACATTAAACATAGTTTCCAAAACACACACCCAGGCATGCGTGTACAATGCCATGAAATTGACCAATTACCAACAACCAACAATTATCAGTAATTTTCCAACAACCAACACAGTCAAACCAGATAATCAAATCATAGTATATAAAACAAGTTAGTAAAAAAATATACTTAAGTCTTAAAAGTCTTTTGGAGAAATACTTACAGCACTATAAAGTAATTTTAGGAGGATCATGGAGGTGCAAAAGGTGGCTGGAAGGCAACGTAACAGTGTAAAAACATTGTGGTTGAAATACACAGAAAATCCAAAGTCAAACGGGGTCAAATGAAAGCTAAGGAACGGTAGGGTAGGGTCTATGGAAGGTGGTGAAGCTAGTGAAAACGACGGTTAGCTGTGGGTGGCGGCCGAAATGGGGGTGGAAGGCCAAAAATGGTGAAATCGGAGATGTAGACAATGGGGCTTCACTAGTGACAGATCGGAGCTGGGGTTGGCTGGCTTAAGACAGCAAGAGGCCGGTGAAGAAGTGGTGAAAAGATGGCAGCCAAAGGTGGCCGGACGGCGGCGAAAAGGGAGGAGAAAGGCCGCGGCTTGAAGCGGTGCCAGTGGGCCAACGGTGGCACGAGACAGCCTGAAATTGATGGTGGGTGATCGCCGATAGAAGGGGAAGAGAATGGTGCTAGCGGTGAGGGCCACGGATGGCCGGCGGAGGTGAACTGGAAGTGAAGGCTGAACGGCGTGGGGGAGAGGAGAGAGGGACGTCGCGCTGGAGAAAGGGAATGCAGCGGAAGAAAGAAGAAAGAAAAGAAGAAAATGAAAAGAAAGGGAAAAAGAAAAAGGAAGAAAAATAAATGAGGTCCAATCCTCACAACTTTTGGGTCACAACTGATCTTCAAAATAACTATTTTTAAAACAGTAAATTAAATAAATCAATATAAACTCAAAACTAGTTAAAGTAAAATATTAAACTCTAACAATAACATTCTTTAAAATAAAAGGCAATTTAATTGCAACTAATTAAAATTATGAAAGTACATTAAAATAATTTCCAATTTAAAAATTGTAAAATAATCTCGCAAAAACACGTTAAATTAAATTAAAAGGCTTAAAATCAAATATTTAATTAAAAAGCTCTTCAATAAAAAGCACGTAAAAATTAGGGTGTCACACTTTTCCTACGTTGTTTGCTTCCATTTATACATGTACTGACACCCTAACGGAATTACCCTTACAGGAAATAAGAAAATTAAACTAACAGTAAATGACAAACCAAACTCATAGGCAAAATAACAACAAAAGACAGACTTAGGGTCACAGTTCTTAAAACGCTGCATTTCAGGTAAATGAAACGTAGTGTTTAGACAACACCATCTCAGCTTCTAGACTCAAGCTCCAAAACGATGCGTTCTGCCAAGCAACTAAAAATGACATCGTCAATAGTTATTCCACTTAGACTTCAGTTCGAACTCAGATCAAGTTCACTTCCATATTCTTCCTTCAACTTTAATCTCAGATTCACCTAGGGTTTCCTTGCCGGCCCCACTTGCGGTTGGTGAGGTTCCAAACAAAGATCCATGGTGCTTCCTAACCGTGCTATCCTACAAAATAACGTGGACATGCCGGGATATCCCAATGGGATGCTCAAGTTAGTTTTCTTGCATTTAGAGAAAGATATTGTAGTGCCGCCAAACGGACCTTAGGTTGGGAGAGTGATCTGACATCACATTCACTTTAAATTGTGAAAAGATATATATATATATATATCTATATATCTATATATTAATTATTGTACGGAATAAGATGAAGATAATTCTCTTTTTTTCCAAATAATATCATATGAATAGTTACAGAATTTTTATGAATTACTATAGGTAGATTGATTTTATGAATTATTGTGCATAGATTCCTTGTATCGAGGTGAGTAAAAGTATCTCGCACGAGGGCAAGCACATTAAAGAATAACAGCGCTCTCCAGCCTGAATGAACACAAGCAAAGTAACAGTGCTCATCAACTCAGGCAAGCACACAAAAAACACATATGTCTACCCAATTAAAGAGAGCTATTTTCATAATTCAACTAAAATTGTTTCATAGAAGAGGAAGTTCAAAAAGAGTCCGAAAGTCAATTTGAAATATTGACAAAAATATTACATTGGAGAAAGTATATAATACAACATTATTTAACTCACATTGTTGTAACTCATTCTTTCTCATACAACTACCCAACTATCTCATTGAGAATTCTATCATGGTCATATCCTGCCTCAGAATCATTCTCCAGTTATTCTTCATAACTAGTGGTTTCTGATATTTATACATAATAACAATATATTATATTCCTACATAAATTATTAATGCATATGCAAAATATGATAGTATATATCTATTTCATATATAGTTTCTACATACTAGTATATGAAATTATTAAATCTTATCGACCAATTATTGTACAAATTATAAAATATAGCTATGAAGCATATTCAATATATAGGCATAAGTAATTGGGTTATATATTATATATTTAATTATAAAAGTGTTATGCTTGTATTATAAGATAATACATATATATACACATAAGTGTATGTATATATTTCTCAATATATGAATGAGTTTTAATCAATTTGAGCTAACGAGTCGACTCGGGCATAAATGATAAGGCTTTAACGAGTCTTAGGTAAGTCGAGTCAAGTTTAGTTGGGCATGTGCCATTTACTAATCAAGCAAGTATCTGCTTTCATGGTTGAGTTTTTCTTTTCACGAGTCAAATTCGATTCGAGTTTAACCGGGCGAGCACAGAGTGGGCTAACAAACAGACTGGTTCATTTACAGCCCTAAATGCCGATAGTGTGAAGAAATGAGTAGATTACATTGAGCAGGTATTAGTGCACAAATAACATCCATAAGATAATAGTGCACAAATAATCATGAACGTGTAGCAATAAACAGATTGAAATTTTGTCCTTAGCATGAGCCTTCATCAATTAATGTGAATACCAACACATATAACAATTATCAGCAAATTCATTCTCCAATAGATGTATTCTACTATCCCAAAATCATATCTGCTAAAATCTCAGGACTGAAACTTCTTTAGTTTAGTCTTTTAATCATAAAAATTGATCAACACTAGCTCTATAATTCCATCATCTTGTTATGTGGACGTGCTTAAAACAATGTCATTTATGTGAGCATGCGCAACTTAAGGAGGGATGGAAAAAGGACAAAAGTTCGATCGTCAATTTTAATGGTTTTCAATTAAATGAATAAACAGCAGACAGATTGGAATGATAAGTAATAATTAATCAAACATAAGAGAGACAATATTAGTTAAGATCGAATTAGTTTTGAATCCAAAACAAAATCAATAAATAAATGGTTAGTCATTGTCGAACCTACCTCCACTTCAATTTTTCTTTTCCTTCATTTCCTCACCTACTAATTCACACCTTGCCTCTCTCTCTCTCTCTCTCTCTCTCTCTCTCTCGTCACGTGCTCCATCATTCTTAACATATAGAGTCCTTCTGAGTCTACACACAACATCTATCAAAAGCAAATTATACACTGACGTGCCATTAATTATTTTAATTTTCGAGCAAGTATTCTCGGCAATTCCGAGCAGTTTATGAACGCTCGAGCCCGAGTCATTTTTCCTATCGCATTTATTACTAGTCATTTTTCGAAATTCTCGAGTGCAGGAATGCTGGAGTTGGTTCGACGCCATACTGCTACTAATCCTTAATCATTGAGCTGCTGGACTAGGCTCGTCGCCACAATGCTGCTGACCCTTTAGCATTAACTGCTCCCTAATCTCCACTGGTCATGCTTCCCATCTCTAGTCTTATATTGGGTGAACTTTTTACTTACGCAAGAGCGCCATTGTCTTGGTCGCACCCTTTACTTTCAAGCCTTCTTGTCTAGTGGACCTCTACTAGCTCGTACTACCTTGGATAAGACATCACCCTTCCTCGCCTAGACAATACTCTTCCTCACCCATGCTCCAAGGTTTGGTTTGTTACATTACGATTTTTACGTACTTTTTATTGAAGGATTTTTTAATTAAATATTTGATTTTGAGCCTTTTAATTTAATTTAACGTGTTTTCGCGAGATTATTTTACGATTTTTAAATCGAAAATTATTTTAATATGCTTTCATAATTTTAATTAGTGTTCTGTAATTAAATTATTTTTTATTTTAAATAATGTTATTGTTGAAGTTTAATATTTTACTTTAATTATTTTTGAGTTTATATTGATTTATTTAATTTACTATTTTAAAAATAGTTATTTTGAGGATCAATTGTGACCCAAAAGTTGTGAGGATTGGATCTCATTTCTTTTCCCCATCTTTTCTTTTTCTCTTCTTTTTCTTTCCTTTCTTTCTTTTCTCCTTATTTTCCTCTTCTTCCCGCGCGGCTAGCTGTCCCTCTCTCTCTCTCTCTCTCTCTCTCTCTCTCTCTCTCTCTCTCTCTCT
>QEOT01006789.1:0-28001 GCA_003123785.1 Pterocarya stenoptera
GTCTGTTCACTTTTCTCGTTTTGTTTTATTAGCTAAGTCCATCGCTTATTGTCTTACAAGTTGAGCTGGGCTCCGACTCCAATCAGGAGCGGACTCCGACTCCGACTCCGATCGGAGTTGTCGGAGTCAGAGCGTCGGTGCCATATAGAGAGAGAGACCGCTCCGTTGGCTGCTGTCAATGAACGATGGCATAGTAGACACTAAAACTATCGTGATGATATGGAGCCTGTATATTTCCATGAATGGTATACACGTACTCCTCTGGTTCATTTCTTTCTTTATAAGATGCTCCACAGAAATACGTAAAAGGAAATGGGACTGGGAAGAGAGTAGAAGCTCAAGCTCGATGGTAAAGAATCAAAATGTATAGGAGCTGAGATATAGAAAGATTAAAAACTAATTATATATATGTGCATTGTTACCACTATATTCAAAATAGCCGTCGATGTAAAGGAATAACGGTCAAGATTGGATCTCGAACATAACATTCAGTGTCCTTAAAATCAAAAGTACTAAAAATAAAAATAAAAAGGTTAAAAAAGACGAACGCTGACAATGATCTGAAAAGTGAATTGAAAACTCAAAAAAGACTAACATCAGTTCATCACTCCTCACGAGGCCCTTGAACAAAAATTTAAAAAATCCACAAGTCTAAAAAGTTATTCTATATTATTCTAAAAAACCGATTTGATTTTTATTTTTATTATTCTAAAAAGTTATTATTATATTGTATTGATGTAAAATTGTTAATCCATCATTAAATTAATTTTTTATTTTTCTAAAATAAGAAACTCCATAATTAATAGATTAAATCACATCAATATAATAGGATAAAAATAAAATCAAGATGTAATACATGTCATTTTCCTTTTTAACTTATAGTAAAAACTCATAATAAATCTCGTGAATAAATCTCGTGCTAGCCTTTCATCTTATTGTTTCATTTCTTTCCTTCGTTTCGAACAAATGCAACATATCTAAAAATATGGTCTGGTTTGAATTTAGAAATGAGATGAGATGGTTTTAAATAAAAGATAAAAGTTTAAAAAAAAATATTATTATAATATTATTTTTTAATATTATTATTATTTTAAAATTTTAAAAATTAAATTAAAATTAAAAAAAAATTAGAGAAGATGAGATAAAATCCTTGCCCACGAAATAAACGAAGTTCGGCGGGTCTCTTACAATGTAGAAGATAAATGGCACATAAATCGTATATTTTGCTCATAATTTTAGCTGAAAGATATAAAGGACATTTATTTTTTATTTTTGTTTTTTGAGTTCTGCGCGACAACGATGGGTGCGGTTGTAAGTTCCCAAGTTGTCGTACGGATATGCATCGGGAGGCGTTTTACCACGTGATATAACGACAGGCAAAGATGAAAAGAGCACAAATTCTGTAACTATTCTCTGGTTAATCTCTCTACTCTGTCCTCTGCCTTCCAATAGAGGGAGTGTATGTGGGCAGTCGAGAAAACTGAGCAAACGGTGAACGATAATATTCTCATCGATGGCAAGCAGGAGAGCTTTGCAGTCATTGCCTTATAGATTTTGCTGGGGAAGGAGTTTCGGTGCTGTCCCTGAAACCAGCAACGGTGCTTCCTGCTCTCAAAAGATCATCAACTTGGAATATGAATACAGTGCCCACAAGTGAGCTTCCTTTCTCCACGTCAAAATCTATGCTCATATAATTGAAGAACCTTAACTTATGTTTTGGCTTCTGAGTTTTTTTTATTTTTGTCTAGTGCTCTCTCTCTCTCACACACACACACATTACGTTTTGATGTTTTGGCTTCTGGGTTTTTGCTCATTTTCATCTAATGCTCTCTCTTCTCCCTCTCTCCGGATCCTAAATAAGGATGTGCTATGCCACATTAAAGCCATTAGAACAGTTTTGATTGATCAGGTAGAGATTTTAGCATTCACATCATCACAATTCCTTGAAGACAAACAAAAATGTGTCAGTTTGTCTTTTAGAGGGCATGCTAGCAAGACTGCCTTGTATTCTTAAACCTCAAGGCACATAAGGACTGGAATTTTACTGTAAAGTGTCAGTTTTTTTTCTTTTTCCTGATATGTATAACCTAAACATTGAGCTAAGCACTTGGCCAGATCATCATCCAGATGGTGGCTGTCTGCTCCGGGTGCTCCCTCAGTCGGTTGTAGCTCACATGTGGGGCCTTCTTCTTGCTCCTTCTAAATTGGCATTTCGTTCCTTGATGGTTGTATCAGCCAACTGCCTTTTAGTAAGTCACTTATGTTGTTGAAAGTGGCGTGCATGTGATATGGTGAAGATGGATGCCTAATCAGTAGATCATGTATTTCTCCATCATGAGGTTCCTACTTCCTAACGCATTGTAGAAACTTATGTACTTTGTTGTTGGTGTTTGCTCAATGTTTGTTACTCCAGAAATCTGAAATGGACATGTTTTTGCTGTTTTTCATATGTACCCTTATGTTGGAGTGATTTATCAAGCATTTCTTGCTGAGTATGTCATTAGCAAAGCCTTTTTCCTGGTTCAAATGCAGTTACCACCCAGTCCCCATTGTATTTTCACAAGCAAAGGGATCATCTGTATGGGATCCAGAGGGCAACAGATATCTGGATTTCCTTTCAGCTTACTCAGCAGTTAATCAGGTTAGAAGAATGCACGCCTTTCTAATTTTTCAGGGAATCAACAAAGCTCTATCTCCGCTATTTAATTATGAACCTAAATTAGGTAATAAATAATAGAATATCTCTAATATGGTAGCAATATTTTATTCGGTAGTGTTCATGGTATCAATGTTTTAATTAGCGCAGCAAGATTTTCTACTTACTAAGTAATTTGCTTTTGAGTAAAAGCGTGGCCATCAAGGCAAATAATTGTCATATATGGTTATTTCTCTTGTAAGGCCTATGTATGGTGGACAAAATAGTGAAGAAAATTATTCTTTCAAAAAGCATTTTCATCTTCTATGGAAATTTGGAGGTCTGGCTACCTCAAAGTAGCCATTCCCTTACTCTTCTCCTCAACCGATTCAAAAATGGGTTCTAAAACCTCTTAATACCACCAGGACCATACCATATTTCAACCAAAAACCACCTCCACAGTTGAAATCTGGAAATCTATATAGGCTTCATTAACTTATCAGATGGCATGGATCGATCTTTCCAAATCCATTTCCAAAGTTGAAGTACGGAAAGTTTCTGTTTTCAAATTTCTTGACAGTATCATTTTCCTACCTTCTTTTTCTTTTAACTGTTTCTGTTTATCAGGTTGTTTCAAGACACCGTTGTAACTTTTTGTCTATCCCTGAAAAAAAATCAAAGTCAGAGAAGAAGTTTATGCAATGTAGAAGTCTGTCATAAGCAACTTTCTCTTCTGGACTATTGCCCTACTCTCTTTTTTTTTTCAATTTTTGTTTTAAATTTGAGATGGAATTTTCAGTATTCAAATTCATAGCTTCACTGCTTAGGGACATTGTCATCCAAAGATCATGAAAGCATTACTAGAACAGGCAGAAAGGCTCACCCTCAGCTCTCGAGCCTTCTACAATGATAGATTTCCAATATTTGCTGAGTATCTGCGTAGCATATTTGGCTATGAGATGGTACTTCCTATGAATACCGGTGCAGAAGGTGTGGAAACAGCTCTGAAGTTGGCAAGGAAATGGGGTTATGAGAAGAAAAGAATTCCCAAAGACGAGGTAGAGTCCCAGGATAATTATGCTTACTTTGACACGTATCCTCAATAGTATGCTTTCAATATTTTAAATTTTTGTATTTGGAGTGAACTCTTTTACCTCAATTAAGGCCACTGAGAACAATAGTTTTTCATCTCTGACCTCACTCGATGCTCATATATAGGGGTGTCAAATCGTGTTAACGGGTCGTGTTCGTGTCGTGTCAAGACATGTATATTATACTACATAGGTCAACCCTAACCCGACCCGTTAAGCTTATCGTGTCAAAATCTCAAACCCTAACACGACCCGTTAACATAACGGGTCGTGTCGTGTCAACCCGTTATGACCCGTTTATATAAATCGGTTGAACAGACTCAAAATTAACTCGTTTGACCTAGTTAAGTTTAGCATAATTTTATATAAATGTTAAAATCACAATATCTAGAAAAAAATATAAAACTAACTACAAGTCCAAAATTACAATCCAAATAATAAAAATATAGAAATTAAAATCTCAACAATTTTATTTTTAAGTATAAGAGTATAATTGTAACTTTAACTTTCTTAACGGGTCATAACGTGTTATAACGGGTCAAAACGGGTTGACCCGTTATCAACCTGTTAAGCAATCGTGTCTTAACGGGTCAACCCGTTTTGACCCGAACCCGTTAAGGCTAAACCCTAACCCGCTTTTATCTTGTTGGGTTAACGGGTCGTATCACATATTGCCACCCCTACTCATATATAGTTAGGTGATATGAACTGGTTGTGAGTTTTTTTATTTCCTTTTGTGAATATTTTTAATGTTATGGAAATTGAAGTAAGATTTTTTTTATGAAAATTATTTTTGTAATTGTTTCTGTTGAAAGATGTTTGGATTGAGTATGAAAATTTTGAGAAAGTTTTCAAAAACCCTTGCTTTCAAAGATGACCCTTATTTAATAAGATTTTAACTGAGGAAGTTTTCAAAAACTCTTTTTGTTTTAAAAAAAATGGCCTGTGTTTAACAAGATTTAAGAGATGCCAGTGAGCAGAAACATAACACAATGTATATCCTTGCTCTTGTGCTTTTACCATCTGAAATATATCCTCCTCATTGATGCTGCTGTCTTTGGTCTTTGTTTTGTGTGATGAAAACATCTTAGCATACTTTCTTTATCCTGTTCTAGATTGGCACTACCAGTGGATACTCTTTAATATTTTCCTCTGTCTATATTTTTTCTCATTTAGTCAGTCATTGATTAATATTAACTTGTAGGAAGTTTGAGGTTCTTTCAGCTCCTGTGTTTTTGTTCCAAAAATGAGCTTTATAGTCATGCAATTTAAGCTTTTCTGTTTCATTTGGGATACTTGATACATCTATATGTTGTATGTTAATCTTTTTTGTCATGAGAATTTCTGGAATTTGTAATATGAGATTAAATCCTGCGGTTATTCTTTCTCTATTTTTCAATATATTCTTAATTATATTTGCTAATTGCTTACTATTTTTCCCCTAAAACTTCTACTTTCTCTGCTTTGGTAAATGGCCAACTATATGGACAAGTTAACTTTGTGACGTCAGCGGCTTTACTCAGAGTGAGTCATATGCAGGCTATTATTGTCTCATGCTGTGGCTGCTTCCATGGTCGTACATTAGCTGTTATCTCCATGAGTTGTGACAATGAGGCTACTCGTGGTTTTGGGCCGTTGTTGCCTGGCCATCTTAAAGTTGATTTCGGCGATGCAGATGCCCTTGAGAAAATCCTTAAAGGTTGAAGTGTGCCGAAAATTTTTATATTAAAAATTAACAGTTTTTATAGATATTTAATAACATTGTTCTTACTATTTTTTTAATCATCCAATCGAACCGTTTTAAACTGGTAGATGGGAGTGTATTATTTACTGCATGTTTCTGTAATTGGGTGCAGAAAATGGCGATCGAATAGCTGGATTTCTGTTTGAACCCATTCAAGGAGAGGCTGGGGTATGTGTGCTTTAAATTTGAGAATTTGATCCCTGTATGGTCTGAGATATGTTACTGGGACTTGGGTATATCTGTTGATGCGGGTTCATGTCTCAGTTTTCAAAGAATCTAGTTTCTAAACTTCTGAATTACATGAAATGGCTGAATTTTTTTATTTCTCCAATTTCTTTGCTTCTATGCTCCTTGGTTATAATGAACTGTTTATGAATGGTACTAATATGGCCTATAATATATACGCTACATCAGTAAGCAGATCAAGGAATCTCTTCTAAATTTGGAAGGCATTCTTCTCTTTCTTTGGATGATACACTTTGAAGAACATGTGCTTATTACCACTGCATATCGCCTACTATTATTGTATGGGCTTATGCGATAGACTTCACTGGTTTAAACGTACATGACTTTCTTGGATTGGCTTATAATTCTAGCTGGGTTCGTCTCTTGAAGTCCACCCATACGTTGCCATTATAAATAAAGTTCTCTGAGTTGCTACTTTGCATAAGTGACCCTGTAATGAAGGCAGTGAGAGCTATCGCCTTTCTCTGAAATCTGACATGTATCATATACCAATATTGTTCCAAGGTATGTTGCAAACCAAACATAACAACGAATGTAGGCGAATGTAGGCAATGGTAAATAAACAACATTTCTTGATAAGGTTCTGAGATTCTCGGTGAGTGACTAAAATTCCTCTGTTTTCCTGTCAATCCCAGTAAACTTTATTAATAATTAGTTAACCTTTCCCTTTGAGTGGATTCTTTTTATATGCATTTACTGAACTACAAAAATATAAAGCTCCCACTTTGCTTCAGGCACTACTTCCTTTTTTTGTCTCTTTTTGATCGAGGGATTATGAAGGTTACTTTTCTCTCATTTTATATCGCTTTTTTTTTTTTAATAATTCCCATTTCCTTGTTTTCCTGAGGAATATTTATTTATATATTGGTAGGTTGTAATCCCACCAGATGGTTATTTAAAAGCTGTCAGAGATCTGTGCTCAAAGTATAATGTTTTAATGATTGCTGATGAGGTACAATCTGGCTTAGCACGGACAGGAAAAATGCTGGCTTGTGATTGGGAAGAAGTGCGCCCAGATATGGTGGTGAGCACCCCTCCCCTCTTCCCCCCCGGCACCTTTCCAAATTCTTATGGTTTCAGGACCTCTACAACTAGTGGATGACAATTATAAACATTCTTTCAATGGTGTTTATATGTACCATTACACTTCTGGGCATCAGGATGGTAACACCCCGTGGTGGGTCCACTTAGTTTGACATTCACGAGGACATGGCACTTCTTGTCATTTTTGCCCTTTTGGATACATTATTACATCCTGGTAAAAAAAATGTGTGGGAAGACTGATTATAAAAAGGTTTTGACATATCACTAACAGAACTCTTTAGAAATCAGTTGTTTGCAGAAGGTCACAGTTGCATCTGTTGGATTTTTAATTGAAACACACTTTGACTATTTATTGGCTACATGCAGAAGCTCAAGCCATAATATTGTGTTTTTGCTATAGCCATGGATTTCTAATTACCATGAAAAAAGCTACGAGATTCTTATGGATTTCTTTCGATCCCATCCATAGCCATTATCAGATAATTGGATTCCATAAAGATTCGCTCAAGACCACATAAGATGGCATTGAAAGCAAAGTTTCAAACTCTGGGAAATTGGTTGGTTTCAGGAGGCCACAATTGCTAACAATGCACGTGTACTAGAAACAAGTGAAGAATACTTTTCTAAGGGTTCACGTTATACTTGTTTCAAAATGTACTTGACATTTTCATTCTTTATTTTCCTTGCATTCTAGTCATGATGTGTTTTGCATGATGAAAAGAGATGTTGTATCTGCTGTAGAAGGTTTGTTTGAGAGAACAAAACTTGCAGCTGAAATTCAACAATCATCTTCATTTCTTCTTCTCAAGCATGGGATCCACCTTTTTTTTTTTTTTTTTAAAAAAAAAAAATATTACTGACTCTTCCAACATACCGTTAAAAAATAACTTGCTTTTCCTGTTTCTGGCCATTTTATTCAGGTGCTTGGAAAAGCATTGGGTGGTGGAGTGATACCTGTAAGTGCAGTGCTTGCAGACAAAGACGTGATGCTTTGTATCCAACCAGGAGAGCATGGAAGGTTTACATTTATAACTTGTATATCCTAAATGTGCTCTGTATTTTATGTAATCAGCCTTTAATTACCAACACTTATCCAGCTCGATCTAGAAGATTTTGCCTCTAATGCCCATATTCATGTTTTCATTTAGAAATTGTTACCAAGACACTACTTAAATTTTTTGTATGGAGCATTTTTTTATAGAAGGCATAAGAGTAGAAATGGTTGGGTTCAGTTTAGATATAGTCAATTGGTTCAATGAGTTATATGACACAATAGGCAAATTTGAAGACTGTACCCAAGCACATAAATTTACAAAGAGGATGATGGTGTGTCCAGGTCCAAGCAGATGTTTACCTAGCCCATGTTTGAAACCATTTATGTTTTCTTGAAACATGGCCAGAACTAGTCATTATTTCCATGTTGAGCTGATATTACCATGTATTGGAGTCTTTGGAAGAAGTACAACTTGAAATTGTACCTTAATCTATCCATTGAGTATGTATAAAACAATACTCACAGGATGGGAAAACTCTCTTACCATTGCTATTGAGAGGAATAATATATATAGCAGTTTACAGATGACCAAAACTGGTGTCTTAGAGTAATTACAGGAATTGACATAAATGTAGGAAAGACTAACGTATTACAATCTGTACATAAATGGAAAGAAGTGAATGAAAAACAATTCCTCAGATCACGGAATGGGATCGGGCTTGCTTTCATTGCTGTCATCTGTTGGCTTGATCTTACTGTCATTTGTTTTGGAGAATGTTTCCTTAATACGGCCCTGCAAGCTCATCGGGGAAGGCTGCACGTTGAGCTTGGACCGAAGATAGGAAAACCTCGTAGAGACTAATGCTTTAGTGAGGCCGTCGGCTAATTGGTCCTTGCTAGAGATAAACCTAACTTCCAATGATTTCTGCTGAACTCTTTCACGAACGAAGTGATAGTCGATTTCCACATGCTTTGTACGTGCATGGAACACTAGGTTTGCTGTAAGATAGGTCGCCCCTATGTTGTCACACCAGAGAACGGGGCGCTAAGAAAGAAAAATGCCGAGCTCACGTAGAAGAGATAGGAGCCAGATAGAATCAACCGTGGCATGGGCTAGTGCTCGATACTCAGCTTCAGTACTTGAGCGAGCCACAGCCGGTTGCTTTTTAGAGCTCCATGAGATTAAATTGTCACCAAAAAATATGCAAAAACTAGAGGTTGATTTACGGTCATCGGGGCAACAGGCCCAATCAGCATCGGAATAAATTGAGAGCTGTGTAGACATGCTGGGCCGAATGATTAAGCCAAAATTAATGGAGAACTTGAGGTAACGAAGTATCCTTTTCACGGCTGTCCAATGTTCATCAGTGGGTTTGTGCATGTATTGGCACACTTTATTTACAGCGAAGGAGATATTGGGCCATGTCAAAGATAAGTACTGCAATGCTCCAACGATGCTTCGGTAGGTAGAGGGATCAGAGTATGGGGCACCCGAGAACAGTGATAGTTTCTGGGAAGAGGACATGGGTGAAGACACAGGTTTGGCATCAAGCATTTTCGTGCGACTGAGTAGATTATAAATGTACCGACTTTGAGATAAGAAGAGCCCCTCGTTCACGTGATGTCTTTGACAGCGAATTCACTGGCGAGAGCAGAGATCAATTTAGAGATAGCTTGCGAGGTGGAGCCAGTGATGAGTATATCATCAACGTAGACCAGTACAAATAGAGTAACCGAAGCTTGTTTAAAAGTGAAAAGGGAAGTATCGGAGCTTAAGTTGATAAAGCCAAGTGATTGAAGGTGCTCATGCAGGCAGTGGTACCAGGCCCGTGGCTTGTTACAGGAATTGACATAAATGTAGGAAAGACTAACGTATTACAATCTGTACATAAATGGAAGAAGTGAATGAAAAACAATTCCTCAGATCACGGAATGGGATCTGGCTTGCTGTCATTGCTGTCATCTGTTGGCTTGATCTTTCTGTCATTTGTTTTGGAGAATGTTTCCTTAATAATTTATTATAAAAGAGCATTTCAAGTGCTTTTTGCATGATGTATACGGAAGAGCTGGTGAGGTGGCTGATAAACTATTATCACGAGGAGCTATGACCATGTATCATCTCTTCAGAAAACAATTTCCATGTTGTGCATCTTTTACTTTTCATTTATTCGATTACACATCTGTTTCACAAAAAGAAAGGGGTAAAAGCCATTGACTTGAAATGGCTCTGTTCAGGTGACAACAAAGTTTTCCTAAAAGTTTCTATGGATTATCATTACAATTCCTTCTCTTCTTCAATATTTTTACTTTGTTTAAGTCTGCTACTTTCTTGGGGTTGCTGTTGGGATGACAAGATAACTCATATTTCCTTTTCTCCATTATTGTTCTCAGTACCTTTGGTGGCAATCCATTGGCAAGTGCAGTTGCTATTGCCTCACTAGAAGTGATCAAAGATGAGCAGCTTGCTGAGAGGTATCAATTCCATTGCCTATTGTTGCATCATCAATATGATATAAAAGAAGTTCGATAAGAACAGCTAAGTCACGACTTCATGACAGAATGTTTTTTCTTTTGTGATTGAAATTATCGGGATACTCAGTAGGTATCAATATTGGAAGAAAAAATTAATCACCGTAATAATCAAGACCTTATTTTGTATGTATGAGAAATTATTTGACTGTCAATTTCTGTTTATGCTAAGGTTGCAGTGTGATGCATAATGGTGTTTTATATATATATATTTATATATATATCCTGAAATTTGTAATTTTGAAGTATCTGACTAACCTTCATTTCTAGTTTACTGAAAGAATTAAAGACTTGCCTGCATTTGGAAACGTTCCTATTTGGCATAGCAATTTCTGGGGCAGATCTGGAATGGATTTCTCCTCCCAGCAACTCTCCCCAGTAAAGGAATAGTCATCCCAAACTCATCTGTAGCGCGAGGCGAGGCATACAGGACACGCTGCCTGTGATAATTTAAAGATGAGACATCATTTAAATATTATATTTCACAACTATTTATTTATTCAAAATTTAAATTATGGGTATGACATCTTCCAATGATGAGAGGTATAGTTAACATACATAATTAGCATGGAGGAGAAAATTGGCATATTCTATGAACTAAAGTGCTAGTGCAAAAGATTAATTGCCAAAAGTAACAGATAAAAACTGTTACCGCATATAATAAATGCTAATTATTTTATATCAAAAGTTCTAGATTTCTCTTGGTTTCCCAGTGGTTTGACAAAAACTGTATAGAAGGGTATGTGGACCACGTTGGTCTCAAAACTTAAACCCAGTCAAACTGCCATGGCTTGTGTTATTCAAAACCCAACTCCTGCTTACCCGTTAAAAGGCTTCCTGAACAAGTCCCATTAGGGCAGGGCCTCTGGATAGCCCACCCCATTGCCATCCCTCGTCCCTAGCAACAGTGAGTTTTCAGCGTGAAATCACATGTTCAATGCATTCCACCAATATTAAAGTATGGAAAATAATGCTTGATTTCACTTTTGTTAGTATTTTTTTAATAATATTTATTTATTACTGTTGCTATTATTGTGTATTTCACCAACAACTTTGCATTGAGATTTTCCTTTTTAAAACTAAAGCATAGGGCTTTGGAAGAGCTGTATATCCTTTCAACTCAATAGGATTACAAAGTTCATTTTTGTCAGTAGCATAAATTTAGGTTTTGATACACAGCCTTGCTTACTTCCCAGCTTCATGTTATATTTCTTATCTTCCTTCTTTGATTTTATCCTCATTTGATGGTAATGATGTCTTTAATTTTTATACTATTTGATTCTATAGATCTTCCCAGTTGGGAGAGGAGCTAAGGCACCAGCTGCTCAAGATTCAGCAGCAATTCCCAAACTACATAAAAGAAGTTCGAGGAAGAGGTTTGTTCAATGCTGTGGTGCTCAACAGCAAGAGTCTCTTCCCTATTTCTGCATATGATATCTGCCTCAAGTTGAAAGAGAGAGGAATTCTTGCTAAGCCCACCCATGATACTATTGTCCGTTTAACTCCCCCACTCTCAATGAGGTAAGGAAGAATGCCCGGTGCATATTCAACATTTATGTGGTTGAAACTCTTAAGATTTATATTTTATTTAAAGGATTTCTGCTTTTCTTTCACATTTTAGACATATTAGTGACTGGGAAGACAAGGTTGGTAGGTGGGGGACTTTTGGGTTCCATACAGCAAATAGAAATTACGATAGAATGAGTATCGGTATTTTTAAAATTGTTTGACTTGCATTATTTGCAATTTTCAGTTTAGATGAACTCCAAGAAGGCTCAAAGGCGCTGCATGATGTTCTTGAAATTGATCTACCAAAGATGCAGAGAGCAAAGCCAGAGCATGTCTCCCCAACTAGTTCTAACATATGTGATCGTTGTGGGCGAAACTCATATGGTTCTCCAGATAAAGATATCTGAACAACATATTACTCTACTTTCAAAGCCAATAACTTGCAGAAATTCGTGTCTTATCATCTTTCATATGGATTTTCAGAACTTTCCTCAATTTCTAGCATATTAAATATTTTTTTAAAGTAATATTAAGACATCTATCTTGCAGAGATCGATCCATGTCTTGTACATTGGATCCGCATACATTTATGAGTGCATGTGTAAATGACACAGGTTTTCTTTTCATCACTGCTTTTTGTTAACAACAAAAAAAAAAAGGATGCCCTCCACTGTGTGTACATCTTCGGTTTGAGATGGGTTAAGATATGAGAAGTTTAGAACATGATAATTGATGTTGTACAAACTCGAGCAAGGCAGGCATGTGGTGTGCTGATTAATTGAAACCTTAACCATGTTAGGAAGAACATGTAATGTTCGGAAAGTGTTTTTATAATCTTGATTGTGGACTCTAATTGTGTGCCTGTGATGAGTTGTTAAGCTCGTGGGTGCGAAGTGCAAACTCACCTTCGCAGGAGCCTTTTCAATGATTATCACACACAGTACATGAATACCATTTCTTTCTAGGGCATATATATTTTAATCGACATCTTCCTCTTAGAGTTTCTTCTTCTTCATCATAGATTTTCCCTTTTCTTTAAAGAAGAAACTAAGGTGCCGGCCAGTAATTAATCAATATTTAGATATGGAATTCTACGACAGCTTCATTGTTTTTTCTTCTCGCACATTTGATCTCATGCATGCTGTTTTTCTTGTGCTTTGTTAAAGGAGACATGGTGTAGACACAATACAAAAGCTTTTGTGGGTATGGAAAGGTCATTCTTTATATTGAAGTTTAAGAAAGAGGGAATCATGGAAAGGTCATTCTTTAATTAGGAGCTTATTAAAATAAGACATTGTCTCTAAAACTTGGATGTATATATTATATATGTAATGCAACTATTTTCTGGAGAAGGCTTTGCTCTTGTTTTTTTTTTCTTATTATCTTCAACATGTTGAGGAATAATTCTACATTGCATGTGGACAAGGTCTTGGGTATGTTTATAAGGAATGAACAATCATCTCTTGTAGAGCCGGTTTTATGAGATGAGTTAGGGCATGAATTTCTTCATGTATCAAAGCCTGTTATAGGATAAATGGAGGCACACACTACTTACCCCATGACAAGGACCAGGAAAAATACTAGTTTGCACGTGAAGAAGGTTGTTGAGAAATAATCTCACATTGCTTGTGGACAAGGTCTTGAACATGTTTATAAAGAATGAGCAATCCTCTCTTATAAAACCGATTTTATGAAATGAGTTATGCCCATAAATTTCTTCATAACAAACATTAGACCGACCTAAAAATGTTTGATCTACCTATATAAAGATTATTGTGGTCATGTATATATGATACAAAAAGGCATATTGTTGCATGCATATATATATATACCAAAATCTCACAAGTTAGTCGATCAAGAAGCTCTTCCATTATTAAGGGAAAGAGAGTATTTTGCAAGTATATTTATTACTGCACCAAAAACACTCATGTTAACGTAAAAGCTTACCATATTACCACAATAATAGTATGTTTATGGCTTGTCTTTCAATTAAATTAAACTCACTAATCTGACCTGAGGAGTCAAAAGTATAATAAGTTTGGTGGCTCCAACTAATTGGTTATGTAATAAAATTGTGTTTTCAAGGAGATTATTTCATAATAACTAGTAGTTGGATCGCATTCTTGTCCTTAATTTTACTTAAGGTGACAAGATTGAAAAGGCCGATTTTGCAACATTGTGATCTATATTATTTAAAAACCTAAGAGATAATGACTTTCAGTTAGCAACTTTCGGTACAAAGAAATGTCACAAAATTAAATTCATAAACTGATATGGTTTGTTGTGACATATTAGATCATCTACTTTACAATAAAAAGAATTTTACAATCTAATATATTACAACAAGTCACATTAATTTGTAAGCTTTTACTTCCGTTCTATGAGATTTTCTTGTGAACCAATGACTCCTCAAATGCATTAGGTGCAACGTACTCCTATCTATCTATCATATATTGAGAGTGGATCTTTGTTGGTAGAACTTGTTCATGAGGAAATTATGGCAATGATAGATGTGTTACTTATTATTTCTTTCGATGGCTGTTTTAATTATATATCAAGCCATCACAAATATTGTATATATATACAAGCTGTAGCCTGTCAATATCAGTTTTTGGTACCACAAATAATTAGCAGGCAATACTCAGTTTTCATTTGAATCCTATTCTTTAGGAAGCTTCAATTCATGTTCCCCGTTAAGATATAAAAATAAATAATAAAATTTGCATCTTCCCATCAACTTAATTTTTTTGGACAAGTGGTGATTTCACATGATATCAGAGTAGAGTACTGAGTTCAAAACCTGACTCTACACTCTATCCATTTAATTAAATATTTCAAGTGTTGGGCCTATTAATTGAAGAAGAGACTGACCCATACATGAGGAAGAGTGTTCAAAATATAATACAAATAATAAAATCTAGCTACATCTTTCCATCAGTTTGAAGTTTTTGGAACAAGTAGTGATTCACACCTCCCGCCCACCTCAAAAAGAAATCAAAAAAAGAAAAAGATTGAAGGATAAAAAAAAATACAGATACTTAAGTACTACATGGCTATTAAGTCGACGGGAAATTAACATACATCTTGATAGAAATTAAAATGGTATTAATGGATTGATCATCATGTAGTTAATTAGTTAGTAATTAATTGTGACCTTAAGTAATGTCACACACATGCAGCAATACCATTTTTAAGTTGTTTAATTAAATTTTATAACTAAGTAGTGCATGCAATTTATGATCATGAGTTATATATGTATGCATTGATCAATAAAATTGGGACCTTAAATGCTGGGAGTTAAGAAGAGAGGACCACTAGTCCTAGTACTAGTCCCTTTTAGGACCATATGCCTCTAGTTGTCTTAACTTTCTTATCCCTATGCACCATTCCTTTTTTCTTTTCTTTTTTTCTTTTTTTCATTGTGCAGCTTTCTGTTTTATATTGAAAAACTACATTATACAAATAATTAAAATTCTAATTTTAAATTTGTCTTATAAATCAAATACTACCATATTAATTAGCAGTGTGGAGCATGTATCTTCCATGCTGACTTGCAAGTAGAATAACTCATATATACCATATATATATATATATACACAATGGTACTAGTAGGACATGAATGCTATGACCTTCCAATTTAATTTGATTAATTATATCGAAAGGCATGCATTGTTCATCAATCATTATGATTTTATAGAAGTATACATTGTTTGGCATTTAATTTGTCGAAAAAATAAAAAATTGGTGCATGCATGTTCCTAATTGGTCGATGGAGGATCATCAGATGAAATGAAGTTGATTATAATGTGGTGGCCGGAACTTGAAGTAGCTAGCTTATGCATGCATGGATAGGTTAGAAAAGCTAGCTAGCTTGCATTAATATGCATGTCACCGGCCGCCCTATGAATCGGCTGCATGCTTGCTTAATTGTTGTAAAATGAAGTTGTCAGCCACCACAAAGTAGTCTCATATATTCACCTCCTAATTATTCATTATAGCCATCAATAACTACAAAAGTGGGTGCCACTTTACCCAATTCATGTCAATAACCATGCATGCTGTTGTCCGGAAAATCACAGGGCATTCCATGTATACCCCGCGTTCCTTTCCAAAAAGAAAAGGGACCATGCTACAAACCCTAGCTAGCTAGCTATGACCATATATATTAGCCAAAGGGACATGGGTACTTTACAATCATATATAGGTATAGAAAAATATAGTTGTAGTCGTGATTAGTATGCAAGCGCCGTACAATCATTTTAAAAAAAGTGAATAAATATGGGATCCATATGAAATGAAAATTAATTTTTTAATAAAAGACCTCACTCTTTTTCAAAATAACTACACGGCACTTGCGTACTCCACGACTATATATAACATTACTCATATATATATACAGCACAATTGGATGCCAACACACCTTATTTATTAAGGACAATGCTCCAGTGCCAAAACTGTTGGACGGGCCCTCTAGTATATTTAAATTTTTTAAACATATTTTTAACATTCTTAATCATTAAGAAAAAAATTACTAATAGTCACTTTTAATCATTACGTTAAAAAAAAAAAATTTAAAATATCTAAACATTAATTTTGAACAGTAACATTGAAGGGATTGGGTATCATTTTCCTATTTATTAATTGCTTGTTACTTCTCGCAACATGTTTCAAAATTTGTCCTTTCGCCCTAGCACCCACTCATTCATCCCACATTTATGGCTCAACTGTATCGTGGCTGAGGCTGATCCCTTAGATGATCTCCTTATCCAATCATGATATGCAGTACTGTCTCTAGAGGAGTAGTAGTACTGATCAAGTTGTGGTAGGGAATATGCATACATACATACATATATATATATGTATATATATTATATGGGGTCTGAAAGAGCCAATTTTTCTCCTGTGATTGGATTCTATCTCTTCCAATTGGTATGGGGATATATATATATATTCACATTTTGATTCTCCTTTAATTAAGAAGTTCAAAAGCAGCTTTCAAGCTTTTATTTAGGTTCCTCATGCATGACAATTTGAGAGTGTGATACGAAGAGATCTGGTTCCATACCCTACATTCCACTGCATGCAGCTGTTTATGGGGAAACATTAATATAAATAACAAGCATATTATAATTCTATATATCCAAAAAAGAATTATCATATATAGGTAGATGAAAATGGAAAATTGACCCTGCTTCCTGGGGATCGATAAATGAGAAATGGAATGTTGCAGAAACAAATGAGCCAGCAGATCAAAGACACTATGTACGTACCAACAGTATATATTAAGGTAGTCCGGAAGTTTATATTGGAAGAACATAAATGCAGGATGCATGCAAGAACTTTATTAAACCCTGAGCCTCCCACTAGTAAGTTTGTGGAAACAGGATAATTATGCGGATGCTTCCATTTTCTTTATCGCTTGGATACACAATTCAGATGAGATGAGATGAGATCGTGATTTTATGTAAACAAACGGGGCTTTAAGAGTTTTAGCCGTAAAATAAATAAAAAAAACAAATAAAAATAAATTTACAAATTAACATAGTTTGATATTATACTTTATATTATAATCTATACAGTTATATAAAATCCCGTTAGTTTATAAATTTATTTTTGTGAATCTTTGCGAGACAATAGCACTTTTCTTACTATAATTATTTACTTGCAAATAAAAGTACTTTAATTTTCCTTGGAAGAAAGCTAGCTATATAGTGATCAATATTGTCCATGTGATTGCATGCAGTCCAGTGCTGGTTCACGATCGATCGAGTTGAGTACGTACGTATGCCCAAAATTAATATTTTTTTTTAGTACATGATTAATGTGGTAATTAAAATTTAATTAGCTTATTTTTGTGATCTGTACCATCATGTCAGTACGTACGGGCATCACGGAAATATCGTAGTTGTGTTCCCTTCCTTTGCATGAAAATTTGTGAACTCCTTAATCATATATATGTTGCATGTACGTTGCAACCCCATTACACATGGCCACAACGTGCGGGTGTTTTCTATATATTCCAAATAATTGGTGGTTTAGAGCATTATCTAATTAATCTCTGCAGAATTGCACATGACTTATGATACGATCTATACCCAGAAGGAATACATGAGTTTGTATATTTTTTAAGGGTTCGTGTGGGAAGAATAGGATAAGGAAGTAATGATTAAGAAAGAGAAGTGTTACAGCCACAAAACAATCTTACAAAAATAAATTCAGAAACTGACATAGTTTCATATGATAAACTAGATCTACTTTAATTATAATAAAAATAATTTTACAATCTAATATAGTACGACATCATATCATGTCAGTTTGTAAATTTATTATTTTTTTTTTTATAAAATCTCGTTATGTTTAAAGAATTTCTCTAAAAGAAATTATATATGCTGAGAAATATTTCAATACATGGGAAAAGATGATGGTCATTTAAAGAAAATAAAATAATCCCGGCATTTAAAGGTGCAAAATAATTGGATCTTATTCCGTTAGATCTATCAATATTTGTATTAAAATGCACGACTAATCACCAACTAATTATTCTATCGATCATCATGCATCCATCTCTATATAAATCCAAAGAATTCCAGCCATGCATACACCAATATCATCAACTCATTCATCTAATTAATGGCGATTAACTCGATTAATTCTATATTCCATCATTAATATATTCTTTAAGAGAGTTACATGACCAACCCATAAACTAGTTTATATCGCTGAAGAATTATTATTAACAGGTTGTAATGGGATGGATTTCGTGAATATTATATATATATTACCCAAAACCAGCTCATTATAAACTAAGCATGTTTTTTTTTTTTTAAATGGGTTGAGAAATTAATTAATTAATTAAGTACTGATGTTGACTCTATTAATAATATTACATATAATAACACATATATCCATTAATTTGATTTAAAGAATAATGTGGACCCAATTAGAGGATTTATATATATATATATATATACACCTTTTGTGCAATTTTCTCTGGTGAACAAGAGAAACATGATTGATCGATCGATCGATGAGTTCCTCCTTGCTGTATTTATAAATTTCATCGATGGCTTGACTTTATTAATATTAATTCCCATACTTCCAACTAGGGGTGGTAATATGTGATACGACCTGTTAATCCAACATGAACAGGACACGATAAAAGCAGATTAAGGTTTAACCTTAACGAGTTCAGGTCAAAACAGGTTGACCCGTTAAGACATGATTGCTTAACGGGGTTGATAACGGGTTAACCCGTTATGACCTGTTAAGAAAGTTAAAATTACAATTATACCCTTATATCTAAAAATAAAATTATTTAGATTTTAATTTCGATATTTTTATTGTTTGGATTGTAATTTTGGACTTGTAGTTAGTTTTATATTTTTTTTTATAGATATTGTAATTTTAACTTTTATATAAAATTATGCTAAACTTAACTCGGTCAAATGGGTTAATTTCAGATCTATTCAACAGAAATGGGTCAAAATAGGTTGACACAACACGACTCGTTATGTTAACGGGTCATGTTAGGGTTTGAGATTTTGACACGATAAGCTTAACGGATCGGGTTATGGTTGACCTATATAGTATAATATACATGTCTTGACACAACACGAACACGACCCGTTAATACAATTTGACACCCCTACTTCCAACCACCCACAAAAAAAAAAAAAAAAAAAGTGAGAAAATAAAGAAAATGAAATATCTTTTCAATGTTGAGAGTTTTTTTTTTTTTTTTTTGGTATCATTATTTGGTGATGAAAATCTCAACAAAATGTTCTTTTTTTTTTTAATCTCACCGGTAAATAGATGGGAAGAATTTGATGGAACCGTTTGATCCCAAAATTGTGAAACCACATTGGATAAGTGCTTCGGTTATAAAATAAATTCACAAAAATAAAATTATAAATTAATGTGATTATATGTGATGTATTAGATCTATTTTATAATAAAAATAATTTTATAATATGATGTCTCGTATAAAGCCAATCGCGATCTTAGAGATTAAAGGAAAACCTGATATTTTCTTTTCCTTTTTTAACTTTAAAGGAAAAACTTGAATCCTCCATATTTAGGACTGAATGAGATCTTAGCATGCCCCAAGTGTGATTTGGACTTCTAATATAATTTCTACATTTTGGGTAATATCGCCTAATAATAAATAATGACCGTTTTATATTATAATTTTAGATAATTTAAAAATAAAAATGGGAAATGCCTGGAATATTATCCCTTTTTATGGTTATTATTCTAACATCATCTTTAACATGAGTGCTGCTACGGCTACAGAAGAAGTAGCCCGAATGTGTGTCCCAAATAATACATTTCAACTTTTTATTTTATTTATTTTTATGTATATTTTTAATCATTATAAATATTTTTAAAATAAATAAATAATTTACAATACTATTTAAAAACACTTTCTTAATCACTAAATAAATAAATAAAATCCCATTCGGGACACATCTTCGAGACATAAAGCATTTCTCTTTTAACATATTATAACAATCATGTAACTATAACACAGGTTGCTCAATAAAACCAAAAAAAAAGGGGATGCAATTCCACGATAAGCAAACGGGCCAAAAATTATCATGACTTTTTTTTTTTTTATATATATAAAAAGGAAAAAATGAGGTATCCAATTTCATAATATGTATTTGTATTATTTAAATGACAAATTTTAATTTATAAAATTATTCTATATAAATATATTTTATAAATATAATATTTACTAATTAAATATAAAAAGAACCAAGAAAAGACAAAGGAGCCGAGAGCAAGAAGAAAAATTCTTTGCATCCGTCGGTTGCCCAACACACATATCTCACAACAAACTTTTTACATGTAACAAAAGCAAAAATTTATGCATAAGCCTACACACCACACACTATAATTTTTTTTATTTTTTTATTTGTTTCTCTTATTAAATGTGTATTATATAGATGATGAATAAAAAAAAATATAAATATTTTAAGAAGATTAAAATAAAAAAAATTGAAAAAAAAATTAAAAAAATAAAATATAATTTAATATATAGTGTGTAGGTTTATGCACAGTAATACTCTAAAATATCCATTTTGTTTAAAAAAAAAAAAAAAACCTACTATATAGAAATGTGTGTTACGTGTGACTGATGTATAGTTTAACTCGAGCAAGAAAGCCAACAAAAAACTCTCTACACAGACAGCGCGCACACACATGACACATACGTACACATACCTTTAACGCCAATAAGGTCCTATCGCTCTCTCTCTCTCACAATACGCAGCGCCTCACCTTTCGACAACCCTCTCGTCTTCTTCTTTGCTCCGAGGTTCGTTCCTCTGTTTCTTGCTCCTCCTCCATCTTCACCCCTCCAATCTCTCTCCGATTTTAAAGGTTTGGATTTTATTGCTTTATATTCCTATCTCTCTCTGTGCGTCTTTCTCGCTGTCCTCACCTCTCTCAAATCTCAATTTCAAATCAAACCCATGCTCTATCCTCACCCAGATCTACCCTGACCCATTTTCCGCACACCCCCACCTCATCTTCTAATTAACCCTTTTTCTCTTCCTCTCCTTCTTTCTAATCAGATAGATCGGAACCCAAAGTTCACAGCATCTACCATGTCTCCGTTCTCCTCTGTTTCACCAGAAGACCTGCTCATCGACCATTTCGACCGATTACCCGACTCCCTCCTCCTCCTCGTATTCAACAAGATCGGAGACGTGAAGGCTCTCGGCCGCTGCTGCGTCGTCTCGCGTCGCTTTCACTCCCTCGTCCCCCAGGTCGAAAACGTCGTCGTCCGTGTCGACTGCGTCATCTCCGACGACGATTCCTCCCCTTCCTCCTCTTCTTCCTCTCCTTCCTCCTCCGACAAATCCCGCAACCCTTTTTCCAATCTCTTCCGCTTCGTCTTCTTGGGAACGATCGTCAAACCCTACCAGTTCTTGACCCAATTCCTAGGCGGCCCCAAGAGACCGTCTTCTTCTGGTTCTTCTTCTTCTTCCTCCCTTTTCCTCGCTGAGGACGGCGAAGTCGACCAAGTCGGCGTGACCCACCACTCTCCGACCCAGGTCCTCAAGAACTTCAACGAGGTTCGGTTCCTTCGCATCGAGCTTCCCGCTGGAGAATTGGGCATCGATGACGGCGTTTTGTTGAAGTGGAGGGCCGATTTCGGTTCCACTCTCGACAACTGCGTCATTCTCGGCGCGTCTTCGGTGGTCTACTCCACCAAGAGTGCGAACGACAATGGTGCAGATGGGTTTTGTGCCACTAACAATGGAGGAGGAGGGGACGATAACGGAAGCATACCCGAGTCGTTCTACACGAATGGGGGCCTCAAACTGCGAGTCGTTTGGACTATCAGCTCGCTGATCGCGGCCTCGGCGAGGCATTTTTTGCTGCAGCCGATCATTTCGGAGCACAAAACTCTGGATAATCTGGTGCTGACCGATGCGGATGGACAGGGCGTGTTGTGTATGAACAGGGACCAGCTCGAGGAGCTGAGGGTGAAGCCCCTGTCGGCCTCGTCGGCAGCAAAGAGGACGCAAGTGCCTGCGCTTAACATGCGGCTTTGGTACGCGCCGCACTTGGAACTGCCCGGTGGAATGGTTTTGAAGGGGGCGACGCTGGTGGCGATTCGGCCCAGCGAGCAGTCGGCGGTGGCAATGGCGAGGAAGGAAGTGTCGGATGTGTCATGGGTTTCGATGGCTTTTGAGGAGCCGTACGGGACTGCGGCAGAGATGCTGGTGAAGCGGCGGACTTACTGCCTTGAGATGAACTCCTTCTGATTGAGAACAATGGGATCTGAGGTAAATGTTGCATATATTTAGTAATAGTGGACAGAATTGGGTTTCTTTTTGGAGGAAATTAAGTCATATTGTTTGGTTTCGTGTAGTGTGAATTGGGTTTGAACGATCAGAAGAGAAGTTTTACCTTACCCACCAGAAGGCATTCTGTAGGAAACAATCAGAGTTTATGTTTTGGCTTTGAATACTGTCTTGTTGTCAATGTTATGCATAATTTAACAATTGAGGATTCCTAAGGTTTGGGCACTCTAATTTTGTTAAGCTTCTAGTGTGGTGTGATTAGATGGAGAACTCAATGATTCAAGTAAGCGAGGTGCTTGATTGTTTATATGAGATGGAGAATCAAAAAAACAGAATTGTATTGGATGTGATAAAATGAAAGGTATCATAAAACGTGTCGATTAATTAATTGTGACCTTGTAGAAAGAAAACTGATTGATTATTGAATCCCTTTCACCTCATGTTTTGACGACGTAGTGCGGAAGAAAAAATCGCAAACTCCAACCCAATTTGACGTAAGCCATTATTAACATGGTGGCTATACGCATTCCTTTTGTCTTTTTTTTTTTTTTTTTTGGGGGGGGGGCGCTTTGCTGGAGTAAATTTGCTTCAGTTTCCGTGCATTGTTTTCTGTTTTGAATTTATGTTTCTTATATCTTTCTTATTTTTATAGTTGTAAATAGTGAATCAACATTTGTACACTACACGAATCATTCTTATGTGTTTTGTGTGCTTCTCTTACTTTGGATTGGGGTTTTCCAGGGAAAGCGCTATCCTTCAAGAGGTGAAAATGGAATCTACATAATTTTGGAAATCAGAGAATTAGAAGACTCAATTTTGCTTTGTGAGGGAGGATCTCAAGTTGGGTGCCAAGCCAAATCATGCTTTGGACTTGCACAGAAACACATGCATGCAATGCTAGTCTCTCTACTGCCATGCCTGAATTGATGGTAATTCATCTGCTGGTTGTTTTAAGTCAAAGGGCCTAAGGCATATGCTTTTTAGACTGCACACGTGCAACTAGAATGATGTTGTAAGATCTTTCAGTTTGTAGTCATTTACTTTCTTTTAACTGTCTCTATATGTGAATATAGTAGGCTCGAATGTGGTATGTTTATCTTATACAGAAATGTACTATCCTTTTGCTTCAAATGATCTGTGTTAAGTCACTCGTAGCAGCAGTGGTAAAATGCATATGTGCTTCTCTGGTTCCTTTTCAATGATAATTGCTAATGGAGGAGTTAATTTGACTAGATCAACTTAGTGTAGAGTTGGGAGAGTAATCAGGTCTTGTGTGGTGAGGTAAAGGAGGATTCAGTTTGGTGTTTGTTGTCATAAAAGGATTGATGGTCGTGTATTTCTATTCCATATTAACAATGCTGACAATTAGACATCGAATGGTTATTGTGTTTTTGGTTTTCTTAAGAGTTATCTGTAAAAATCGTCTTTTTGGGTGTGAAGTCATAAAGCTTGTATGTCTTGTATATGCATAAAATTGCATGTCATCCTTAACAAAATCAGCAAGTTTTTAGTTCAATCGTTTCCTGATTATGGTGTGAGATGGACCCCAATAGAACTTTACCAAGTAAAAGTAGGAGTTGCATGCTTTGACGAAACCGACACTACCTTGTGATGTAATTGCTGGTGGGGAAACTTTATAGGTGGCGAGCTTTGCTATTTATGAGTCGGCGTGTCAATACACTTGATATTGGACTCATCATATCCATAAAAAAATTTAAAATGTATCAAAACTCATGAATTCTCTCCAAACTCAAACTGATGGTTTTGATTTACTTACACAGCAGTATAAGTGCAGGGTGGGCAGCTTTTGTCTCATCTTTTTTATTTTTTTTCTTATGACGTTCTTAACTAATTGAGACGTTATATCCGACGGTTCATTCAACAGCATTCATTATGAGGTGGGTTTTCAATAGCATTTTAATTCTCACATACCATATTTTCGAAAAAAATATTTTTGGGTAATGATGTTTGAATGTGTAAAATCATTCTTCAATTTAAATTTTGTCTTCTTTAATCACATTTGTTGTGCGACATTTAAGTAGTTATTCAAGTGGTCAACAAAATAAGCTATAATTTGAAATATATCATAGATATGATGAGGTTTAGAACGAAGAACAGCAGCATTGCTGGTTATTAAATAGCTTTTTTGGCATCGGCTATCTCGCCTGATGAAACCAGAGTTATTATTGTTATTTTTGGTTGGCAAGATGAACTCAGCAAATATACAACTACGAGAGAGGGTTTTGAAGTCCTGAATGTATCTTCAACAACAAACAGAACAATTATTAGAGGATTTTAAAAGCCAGCCTTTTGATATTTTCCAGCCTAGCTCGATACTCCTCAATAATAGCAACAACTGTGCAATAAGAGTTCTAATTAATTTCAGAAATGGATTTTAAGCAACGGCCACGAGCCATGCACAAGAACTTCGAATTAGTTCCAGAAGCAACTAGTAGAGAGAGGGAGATTTGGATAGGGTGGTGGGCAATAATTTTATTTTATATTTTCTTAATATTATTTTGATTGTTTTACTCTGATATAACTGCAACGCATTCAATTCCAACATAATTACTCTAATATAACTGGCTCTTTTAGGTATTTGAATATTTCCTAACTATTCTGGCCCATTTACAGTTATTGCTTCTGTGAACATAGTAGCTAAATAATCCCAACGAGCTAATATTATATAATTGTTCGGTTTTCCCCAATTTTTTCCATCCCCCTGTGTCTAGCTAATGGCCTTATAGTTGACAGTGATGGAGTAACGCTGTTTCCAGGTTTTTAGCTTTATTTTTTTTACTTAGAATTTTTCATTTCTTTAGTTATTCTTTTTATCGTTTAATAAGCTGGTCCTGCTTGTGCCTTTTTGCTCGTTTCTACACGAGGTTTGTTAGCTTTGCATCGCTCAAAATCCACGTGAATGAAGCTTGGACTCAAACTCAACTGCTCAAGCATACAATGCATGCACTTCATGAAACAGTTCTTTCCAGTTTCTGGCGATACCCTATTGACTCTGGAGTAGTCTTGACCCTGATTTTCCCCCGATTTCCAGTTGTTTTAAATCTATTTGTTTATGTTGATATGCAAGCGGGGAATAGGTAAAACGCAGTTCTTATTATAATTGAAAATATGACACCACCTTTTTAGGCTTTATTCCCATAATATATGGACAAATGGAATCAGGTGAGAAATAAACAAATGGTGTAAAAGACCCCACAGGTCTTTCCATATGCCGGCAATGGCTGTGATAGCGAGGATATAAACTAGTGGAAATATAATATAACAGCAAAAGCGTTTTGTCCCTTTCTTTTCCTCCCTTTCTTTTCTTTCTTTTTTGGTAAAAACAAAGCATTTACAATCAAGTTCGGGAAATATGCACACCATTTTTGCCAGATCCCTGATGATTGCTTTCCCCCTGCCTGCTCCTAGATGTTTTTCAGATATTTCAAGTGTGTGCTTTTTAAGCCCTCTTACAAACTTCAAGATTGGAAGGGAGCTCAATGATTTAAATAGCCGAAATTTTTGGTTCTGATTTTTCTGTGGCAGAATTATAATTCGGCGTGTGCAGGGCTGTATAATCTGTGGCAGACCTTTTTTTTTTTTTTTTTCTCAAAGTAACATTAAATATTGTAAATTCATATAATATGTTTATTCTCCACTAAAATTAAACCATCCAATTCCATCAAATGATTTGAGAAGATTTCTGTTCCAACCAAGTTTCATCTTCATATTAACTCAAAATAAAATGCATACTTACCTCTCATATTCTGCAGATCAGCAACTTGATTTTGATGAAATGCTGGAAGAAAGATATCACCTAAAAAGGCAAAGGGGTTATGTTTGCTTGGTTTTGACGCAATTTTCCTGTTTTATACGTGTTAATTAATTAACGTGGACCCCAGTTTAATTATGATTTTTTTAAAATAAAAAAAAACATGGTCCCATCCACGCTAATTTATCTTAAACCCCAAATCATCCGTTTGCACCGCACCATTTGGGCGGAAACCTACAGAAAGGATTTTGTGTACAAGAACGAGCTTGCATGCCATATCTTCCCTATTTGTGACAGCCAATATTACATGTTAGGAAGACACTGGCCCCTATAATCCGAACTTGCCCTTGCACTTGCAGATGATGTAACTCCCACTCAGAATGCAAGATATCAAACCCATGCATGGCATGCAGGACAAACGTACGTATCGTTTAAAGTTGTAAGCATCCTAAAGTGGGTTATACGCATGCATTTACTTTAATTGCCTGCCAGCGAGTCTTAATTTAAATTAAATGTTAAAGCTTTTTACCAAATAGGTTCGTTATTGTTGCTTTAAATAAAGGATCATTGTCGACATGCAGATCAGAGTCAAGAGCTGTTCACTATAATGATTCTGTACGATTTACATGGCATGCAGCAAATACAGATACTTTGTAGAAACAAATTGGCTTGAAATGAAACAACGAAAGGAGGATCTAAGAATACGATTTTCCAAGTGTCGTTGGATTCCAAATTTTCCAGTCATGAAAAACTAACATTGTAACAATTGGATATGTTTCAAATGAAAGTGTCATGACAATACTTTACAGAAACCGGTGTTATTTTGCTCACAGATTTCATCAAGAAGCTGTTTGCTCAACCAAAATTACACAGCACAGGGTAATTGCAAAGTAAGAGTAGAAGACAAAAGAATAACTTCAATTCAATTGTAAGTTATGGATCAAAACACACAATGCCTTGCAGGACTAAATAAATATATATCCCGAGCAAGCCGAGTTGAAACTGATTAAACAGACATGCAAACAATTTCACAAGCATTAACAATAAGGTATTGAACGATACACGGAAGGCGTGCTTTCACTCACGTCCAGGCCTGCACTCACCCCATGTCTTGCCCGCTACTTTTCCTTCGAATCATTTCCCTGCATTAATAGAGTTTTCCCACTATCAGCCTGTGAATGTACTGCACTCGGACGCTTAGGATCACATATGATTATTTAAAAAAATAATAAGTCGTGCACAGGGCCAAGTAGGGATACAAATCCAATATAATTCCCTACAATTTTACTTGCAAGAAAGAGCATGATATACATTGAGAAAGTGTTGACTAGATATTCAATTAAATGTAGCACAGAAAGGCAGATAACGAAATAGAAGTAAATCATCACTCAAAAGAGAATTGTATTTTGCTGCAGAATTTAGCAGAAAGACAAAATGGCAAAACAAGGAAGTTGGAAGCTCTAATCTAAAATTTTATTCTCAGGTTTCAGCAGCACTGATTCTATACCTATAATCTCACATAACACTAACCAATCTTGACATATCATAAAGCATTGTTAAAATCTAACTGGACCTAGAAATAAATAAGAAAGAACACTGGCACTTTTTTCTTCCTTCTTT
>QEOT01006789.1:39277-54074 GCA_003123785.1 Pterocarya stenoptera
CCCCTCCCCCCAAAATCACATAGGGCCACCAACGCAAGTTATGTTCCACCTCTGTGCACTTGAAGAAGGATCTCCTAACATAACTTGAAGGAGGCAAGAAATCTGTCACTGTGCACGTAGATTTGGTGATATCTCCCCTTTTTGCATAGTGCCTTCAGTAGAGTGGGAGTGCCGATTACACATGGTACATGGAGAGGAAACTTTCCCCTCTTGTGTACAAGGAGGGGAGGATCACCCCCCTTCATCATGCATGCCATGTGCAAAGGGGAGATCTCACTTTGGCCCATGGAGGTGTAATCTCCAATTGCAAGATGTCTCCCTCCTTTGCACTATACAGCCTGGGAGATTCCTCCACCATGTCTCCTCTTCTCCCCGTAGCAAACAAGAGATGCCACCGTGCAATTGGCGAAAATCACCTCCCTGGTGGGTTATCTTTACGGGTTAGAATTGTTTTCTACATAATTTTTTCTTTACAAGTGGCAAAGGTTTATTTGGCAACCACTAACAAGAACATGAAAGCGATCTTCTGAATAGTCGTTGAATGTGGCCTAAGTGTTCATTCTTTTATAGATTTTTCAAATGCGAGAGTTATTGAGAGACAATCAATTATTATTGTCAAAATAATCTATCCTAGGGTTATAATTCATACTTATTTTGTTAGAATATCCTATAAATAATGAAATTTACCTTTTCTCTTCAGTTTAAGCATTTGGGACAAATGGTGATTTAACATGATATTAGAGTAGAGGCTCTAACTCCACAATTCAATCTCCATGTAATTAGATATTCTACGTATTAGACCCACTTATCAAGGAAGAGTCTGGCAAATATGTGAATGCTAGAATATAATTTAGAGAACCAAATTTATTTCTTCTCATCACCTTGAATTTTTTAGATAAGTGGCGACTAAGTAGTTAGTGCACTCATTTAAGCCTAAGCCTAGTATATTATGTTCACAAAGTGAACATCACAATTCCAATAATATCTCACATGTGTATCCAACCAAGTTCTTTCAGAAATAGTTTTAAGTACCAAGAATGGCCACCTAAGTTTTTAGAACAACGTTCCTTTAACCATTCCAATTCACAAGGATTGTTCTTCCCGATATAACAAAACAATTCTACTGAGCTCTAATGACTTCCTTGAGATAACTACAATTGATGAAGTGTTTTTCTCCCGAGTGATCGAGCTCAAGCCATTTGCTCCTCTATACCCAAGTTCGGAGATACTCTTACCTTGCAGCTCCTTTATAT
This sequence comes from Pterocarya stenoptera, assembly GCA_003123785.1. Classification (NCBI taxonomy): domain Eukaryota; kingdom Viridiplantae; phylum Streptophyta; class Magnoliopsida; order Fagales; family Juglandaceae; genus Pterocarya; species Pterocarya stenoptera. The sequence continues at coordinate 40,531 of QEOT01006789.1, forward strand.
CAAGTTATCAAGCTTCTCTCCTCAAGCACCCCAATAGTGTTTCCTCCCAAGTATTTGGATGGTTTCCTCCCAACCTGGTCAAAGGTCCTCATCCTCTAAAATACAGAGCATTCAACTACTGTATTCAATCGTAACAAGGAATTTAAGCCACCATGTCAACCATTTCAACTTTTAATAAGGCGACGGTGCATAATTCCATTCTAAGATACATTAAAATCCACAAATTGGAGGAAATCACCCTATATATAACCTTCCCAAAGAAGTCCAAAATAAATGTTTTTAGATAACTTTTACCCATGATCATCTCTCCTTCAAATTTCTCTAACAACAATCTCATACATCTTATCATTTTTCTCTAATATAACCGGATCTAAATTTCAAGGAATGTTTGGAAAAATTTTTCATCTCATCCCATTTCATCTCATCTCATCTCATCCTATCTCATTTTCTTTCTAAACATTATTCAAACACAAACACTTTCAAACTAATCATTACAATTTTTTTCAAACTAATCATGACAACTTTCCCAGACTTTCAAATTAAAAAACAAAAATAAAATAAAATTTTTAAACTCTAAAATAAAAATTATATTAAAAATTATATTCTGACAATATTTTAATTTTATAATATTTTTCATTCAATTTTTTCTCTCCTTTTTCAAAATTTAATAAATACTTAATTCAAACTATCTTATTACTATTCACAAACTATTTTACTACTATTTACAAAATTCTTATCTCATTCCATTATCCAAGCATCTCCAATCTACTACCATACCTGTGATTTTCCATTGAGTTTGAAAGGGGCTACTGCCAACGTACATGCATGGGCTTTACAAGAGGAATAGGATTAGCTCTCCGTGTGTTCACCAAATCAATTTAACTCAAACCCTAAGCAACGCTTTCCAGAGCCCGACAGTGAGCCAAGCCACTGCCATGTGCAACAGCTAGGGAGGCAAAAACACATTCACACGAGCTAACACCTGGCGTCGACTTGCAGATGCTAGCGATAAGGAAACCAAGAAAAGAACGAAACAACCAGTCGATCCTCATTGGCACCAAATCATGCAAGAATCCAACAAAGACAATTAAATAGGTGAAACCCATAAAAAATGTGCCCAATGGTTTCAGTTATTTAGGATTACCATGAAAGCAAAACAGTTCATAATATTGCACACAGCACGCAAATCCAAAAGGGAAAAAGGGAAAAACACATAAAACATATGCGAGGAAAAAGTAAAAGGCGATTATCAATAGCCAAAGAACCAAACCAGCACAGGAATAGAAAAGCGGAGAAAATGACGGTCGTAATAACTGTAGCTTACCAGGAAGAAGGGGCCAGAAGGAAGGTTGTTCTGACAGGAACTGATCAGTTCTTTCCTTTACCCTTCTGATCTGAATGCCGGCTACCGTCGCCGTAGCAGAGCTGCAAGCGGCCGTCGAATCCAGGTGAGAACTGGTGGTGATGGTGATTCTCCATGGGTGGAGACGCTGAAGCCGTCGAAGCCATGAAGAAGGGTACATTTGGTCCCTCTATAGGAGAAAACCTCTGAAGGTGAGGAAAGAAAGACGGTGAATTGGACTGAAGGGTCCCCCTGTTGTAACCAGCAAGGCCGGATGATGAGATGCTGAAGTTGAGGTTGTAGTCAACCGGCCCACTGCCGGGCTGCGATGTCGCAGCGGCCACCGGTATGAGGTCGGGAACGAACGAAAAATGCTGCAGCTCTGAATGATTATCCCCTGATATATTGAATGTCGGAACCGACATAGTCATTGCTTGAGGAATGGAATTTCCCAAGTGGCTTTGTCCCGAAAACCCCGATGAGTGATGTGTTCTGGACGAAGGCCCCAGTAGCCCCGAGTCGAAATAGTCCATTGGGGTCGAACAAGTCCACTGCCTCGCCGCCGCCTTGTGAAACAAATTAGACTCACCACCAGGGTTTTGATGCGTTGATCCGGTGGGACTGGTACCATTGTTGTTAACACTGCTAATTCCACCGGTAAGAAGCTCAGTAAAGGAAGCATTGTGCGAAATGTGGTTCACATTTTGAGCAACACGGGAGTCATTATCCTTCTCTTTCTCTTTAGCTGCTCTTTCCCGGGCCCTCTCACGTGCCTTGACCCTGATTTCAGACCGCGAGAGCGACAAACCGGAGCCCTTGCTCGTCTCTGAGGTGCTGCTACAAGCGGACTTAGACAAAGAAAGGTGCTGGCTTTGGTTTTGCTGGAAATTTGGATCACCATCTAACTCAACCTCAGCTGAATCAAACCCTTGTTCCGTACCTCCGCTCGCCCGCTTCTCATCGCTCAGCTGCTTCGGGGTATCAGGAAAAGAACTATTTAGTGAAGGAAGCTCTGAAATAGCATCAGCCGCAGCCTTGATTAGCCACTCCACAGCTTTGCTAGGCTGGTCGTAACCCAGCCGATCTTGAAGATCATAGAACTGAATCGCCGTAGTAACCGATAGCCTAACCCTCCGGTCTCTCAAGCCCTTGGACGTCCAGACCTTGCTGTGCCGATCTTTACCACCCGAGGCACGCGAAACCCTAATGATGCGCGAATGGTTCCATCCTCGAAGTCGATTAGCATTCCCACCGGCATCGCTTCCTGGGACAACATTGCAAGCCCTGTTGAGTTCTCCATCCTCTTCATCATCTGGGTAGTGATCAGAACCCCCTATCGAGCCTATCTTGCTAGAGTCGTTTCTACCGTTTCCAACTCTTGGGAACTTACAAGCTGGTGCCTGCTGAATCTCCTCCGCTTCCATGCCACTTTCATGCCTTTCTCAACAAAACTCGTACAATTCAACCCACCCTTCTGGCTTATGAGGTTTTTCTTGCTCTTATCCTTCTGCTACTTCTAGAAAGAGAGAGAGAAATAAATAGAGAGGGAGTCAATTGTTTTTTAGAGAGAGGAAGAGGTGTGCAGGTGGGGTTGCTGTGTACTATGCATATTGATGACGATAATTCAGAGAGTACTTTGGCTGTGTAGTGATAAAAAGGCCTTTTCTTACGCTGCCGATATATCACGGTCCAAGTCAGTGAAGGCTAGCAGTAGTTCGTGTTTAAGCTTTTTGCAGTCGCAGACCGCCCCTTTCAAAAGCAAAGCCTGAATCCGTCTCAGAGCCTCAACCTCCTCAGCCCTGCAACACACCAAAAGCAAAATTTACCGGCCAAAACAAAAACTCGGTTAAAAAGAAAAAAAGGAACAAATGCTTACCAGCTAATACGTGCACACTGCTTTAATCACTCAGTCATTACAGAGCTCAGAGAGAGAGAGAGAGAGAGAGAGAGAGAGATCTGACTTCGTTTTTGCTTCGTCCACAAACAGCTATATTAAGGCATCAAGCCCCCCTCCCTCAAGGCTTAAAGACTTGAAACCTCAGTGTGCTTTTAAAGACGATAAGCTTTAGCAAAAGTAGGAACAAAAGGAGCCTATATGTATACCTTGATCTGAGCTAGCCTTTGTGCTTCAGATTCAAGCTAAAGCAGCTACAGTAAATAGCATGCTGAGCGCCGATCTGAACCTAACCCTTTTACGGCCTCCCCTACCTATTTAAAGCTTTCGCTGGCCCTAAAAATGCCAGGCATTACTACATTACTACAACGCTTTAACCATTTCACTAATAATTAATTCTTAAGTTCATTAATAAAAACACTGTCCGAAAATTACCAACAAAAGACAGAGAAGAGAGAGAAAGAAAGTGAATCGATTTTGTTTACTTTGAAGATTGGTTGGAGTCTGACAGGTGTTAAGTTAAGCTCACAGTTCCGCTTTGTTTTGTTATATAAATAGTTATTGAGAAACTCCGTTTGATTAGATAATTTGGATAAGAATCCAGAACTCACAGATCTGTGGTCCTAAAGCTTCTTGAATCACAATCTGCAATTTCATCTCATCTGAAAAACATCAAGCACTTAGATCATCAGCTCCTTAAAACCCACCCACCAAAGAAACGAGACAGAATAAAAAAATTCGAAGAATATTCACAGCTCTCCGAAATCTGTAGTACTCTTCCACTTCGGCGACCGAAAGTTACGGAATGAGCAAAATAAAACAATAAGAGAGATCGAAGCGGAAGACCTTTCTTGGAAGTTCGGTGTTCCCGGTACTCCCGTTAAGAGTGCTGATTTCGTGCACCTGAGTTTCCAATTCTTTTTTCTTTGTTCCACTTTCTTTCTGTCACGCTTAGCTCACTCGTTTCATCCACAGCTAACGAACAAACACAAAATTCAGTTCGACAGAGGAGAAGTAGAGAGCTGAAATTTGGAGAAAGAGAGAGACCGGCACTTACACGTACGGAAATGGTGGCAGAGGGAGAAACATATATAAATATATATAGTGAGAGAGAGAGAGAGGATTAGGGTTGGTGGGTTTGTTTGGTCAGTGAGAAAGTGTGAGAAAAATACGGTTGTCGATATTGGTGTTGAGAGAGAGAAAGAGAGAGGGAGTTGGAGGTTGAAAAGTGCCCTAAAGGAGAGAAATAAAAGAAAGGGGTTGTCCTTCTTCCCCATTCGAGCAAACCACCGGGGTTACCGGGAAAGGACAGACACTGCGCCGTTTCCCACTTTAAAATCTTCTTTCTTTCCTATTTGCCCCTCCTCCTTTCTCTTTCTACTCTTCTGTCCTTCTCATCTTTCATTTCCCGACTATTATTATTTCCATTTTTGCTTAAAGTTTTGGGAGGTTTGAAATTTTATCATAATGGTAGTTTGAATGATGGGCGGTGGAGTGCGTAATTTTGTTGAAAATAAATGAGGTTTTTTAGTAAAAAATTAAGCTTTTTTTTTGTATGAATTTTATATTTATTTAATTTTTAAAATAATCATGTAGCGCTTGCACACTATTACAAATACCATTTCTATCAAATTATTGAGTTAATTTTTAACAATTTTTCTTTTTTCTTGTGATTATATATGCAGTCGGAAAAAGATATATTATGATTGATTTCTAAATAATTCACATACCAACCAAACATTCAAAAATATTTTTCGATAAATAATGCTAGATATAATTTTAAATTATGCAAGTGAAATTTGCACACCTGAATTATGATTATATAAATTATTTCTCTTAACCAAGAATCATTAGTTTCCTATAAAAAGAAAAATTCAATTGTTTTATCTTCTTATTTCAAGTCGAAAGTGATATTGCAATGGCCTAAAAGAAGTATTAATGAACAAATTTGAAGTTGAATAATTGGTATATATGTCTGAACAGGTGGAGGAAAATATGGCAATATGAATGATGTGAATAGTTGCATCCAGTAATTTCCAGGGAAATTTTGTACTCTTGACTGACACCTCTTTCGTAATGTACCCACCAAAATCCAATTTTCCATCCGTTTGAATGGGACGTAAACTAATGATCTTAATGGCAGTGTAATGATCATCAGAATTAAACCACATTAAAAAAGAGGTGTGTCATGGGAATATTTTTGCCTTTTAGTGTATGAAAATGACATGTCAGAATATTAATGTTTGTGGCTTGTGTACATTTGGATCAATCCGCAACTGGATGACCTGCATATATATTTATATATATATATATATAATGCTTAGAAATCAAAATCACGTTTTTACCAATTCACTATTGAAACTTAAAAACCCTTTCTATTATCAGGTATTAATTGTTAATTAGTTAGACAAGTTTTATTTGATTGTATTGCTTTAGTTGGAAATTAACTGATCCGGAGTTATGTTTATCAATTGTTTGTGTATATATATATATATATATTTGAGTATTACTTATCAAAATATATATATATTTGAGTATTAATTTTGAGATCATGCATTGAAGGGAATGTGAATTTATAGTTGGTATATATAGTCTTTACGAGAAATGTTTATTTGTAATTGGTTATTTCTTGTGAAAATTACTATTTCTAGTTAAAATTAATCTATTTTAATCGTAAATAATCATTATAATTGCAAATAATCAGTCACAATTAATACTCGTTTTCCTAGATTGAAGGCCAGCTTTATTGCATATATATATAGATTCTTAATTTTCTTGATTGTAAATTTTGTTTTTTGGTTCTAATTAAGGAATTAGATTTGTATTTCATGGGTCTCCTTTAGAATGAATAGGTATATATACACACACATATATATATATATATAGTACTTCTCACATAACTAAAGAATGCGCCCATCCCATTGACAAACCAGAGAGCAACATGATGTCGGGGTTTATAAATGGAGCTACTACTCCACACAACAACTCAAAACCTAGCTTGCTTGGCCAGCTTGTAAATTTACAAATGTTCAGGCTAGTACTTAATACCGTGCATGCATGGATGGTCACACATATACTTTGTTATATATATATATATATATGAGTTTACAACTCCATGAAAGAGATCACCTTCTCTGCAAGATTCTGAATGTCGTAGGCCCTTAGAAAAAATAAATAAGTTTTAGGTTAAGACTATGTATATATATCATTCCAGACAAAAAAAGAAAGGAAGGAACTGCATGCATGCTTTTGAGATGAAGATTATCATGTGATGAATCCAAGAAATTAAAAATCAAATTGATTTTGTTTTACTATATATAATTTGTTTTCACCAAGTTTCACGAATCCTAGCTATTAGAAGCACTTGGCTCAAGAAAAAAAAGCTAGCACCAGGACCTCTCTTTTTTATTTTTGTATTTCTCATACATATAAATCATGTCGTATATATAGACATGACACTACTCTATTTATTGATAAACGTACTAAGCAAAATAAAAAGGCTATTAATTGGGCATGCAAGAAAAAAATCAGAGGACATGAATCTTAAAGCCAAAAGCTCATTAAAAAAAAATTAGAAAATGTGTGCATGGCATAGTATATTATTGGTATTTTAAAGTAGAATAATTTTTCACTAACCGACACTCCTAATCTTACGAAAAAAGTTTTTAAAAAAACTATCAGATATAACATGTAGAGGTGAATTGTGGTTGACGCATAACAAAACCCTTTAAAATATATATTACAAGCTTTCTAATTTAGAGTGCTTATTATGAAATTATCAATGGTAGGTAGTTTAGAAGTACAAATTAACTGCAATATTTACCCAAAGTACTTATTCCTCAAGAAAGCTAATTATTAAGTTATAATCAAAACATTGGTTTTCATCTTTGGAGCATTTTCTATTATTCTAAAAAATGATTTAAGGAAATGTTCTTTAATTAGTTTCCAATCAAAGAATAAATCTTATTTCGAGTGGTCAAGGACCTTTAGACCAAATGGCATGATTTCTAAATATGAGAATTAGATTCGAACCCCCGGCCCCACTCACTGTATAATTTTTTTTTTTTTTATTATGAGTGACATAAACAATAAGGACAGTGCTACTAGGATCAATATTTAACTGAATGAAGTCTACCGATAAGTATAAATGCATTTTTTTTTTTTACTTTTTTCCTTTTTTATTTTAATCATTTTTACACAGTTTTAAAAGTTTTAAAAAAATAAAAAAAAAATCAATTCACTAATATTCACTTTTTTAATCATTAAGATAAAAAATAAATAAATAAATTGATCAATCGATTACTTTTATTGGTTCAATTAGCATTTTCTATATAATAAATGTGGTGGATTTTCATTTTTACCACATATAGTACAGCATTTGCCTGAATGGAAATTAATGTTTGTGAGGGGGTCAGGAACAGTTATAATATAGTCTTCATGTTACTAAACACCCAGACGGTTCGTTCATATGGCATTTATGCCTTTTAAAACAGGAAACCAAAAAAAAAATGGTCTTTTTCCAGGGATCCAACTCACTGTAGACCTTGAAGACCAATTCTTAGCTGTTCGAAGTCCATTTAATTATTTTCTTTTTTTGAATGCATAAATAACTGATGACGGACCTGCACTACCTGAATGGATGCATCAATTACAGGCAGCAAGTTAGGTAACATACCCTCTAAAAAATTATTGTAATAAAGAAAGAGCAGAGTATTCTCCTTGTATATTCAGTCTATATACACAAAATAAAAATATATAAGTCGTATGAAAATTAAAAATTAAATCAAAATATGAAAAAATTGGATAAATAATATTTTCAAGATATTTTTTAGAAAAAAATAAAATAAAATAAAACAGAGGTGTTTTAAATAATGAACAATAAAGAAAATTTGCATTGAAATGTAATAGTAAAAAGAAATGATAGAGTAAATGAAGTATAAATAATTTAAAAATTATTTGAAAGATGAACAGTACCACTACATGTAGAGGGTTATTGTAGCGATTTGTATTTTACATATTCCTTCGACATAATCGGATGAAACTCATTTTATGAACAATTATTTAAATAATTTATATTTTTTGTATTATATATAAGAGCACTCTCAATAGTTTTTGTATTATACAAAAATGTAGATTATTTGAAGGATTGCTTTTAAAAAGAGTTACATCCAATTATGTAAAAAGAATTGTAAAATACAATTAGCTAAAGTAACTCGCTACATGTAGTAGGTACTTTTTATTTTGTAAATTTTTTTTATTATTGTTATTTTATTTACTCCCTCATTTTCTTTTACTTTGATTTTTATCATGTAAGCAAATTCTTTTTATTGTTTATCATTTAAAACACATATATTTCATTTTCTTCTAAAAATATATTGGAAATATTTCTAACCAATTTTTTCATATTTTTAATTTTAGTTTTAATTTTTATTTCGCTTATATATTTTTGTTTTATGTATATAGGACTGAGTAATTTTACATTGCATATAAAATTAAATTGCAAATATAAAGAAATATACGGACATTCTAAATTTATTAGTAGAAATGAAATATTTAAAAAGAATAAAAAAAGAATATTAAAATGATATAGAGAAAAAAAAATAGATAAGCTGATATATGACATATTGTAAAAGTCAACATATAAAGTAGAAAAAGTGAATTTTAGTGATGCATTTTAAATGATGGGATAAAAAATCTTTTAGGAGTGTTCTAAGTTATTAAGAATGCTCTAAGACTGCAAATATGATTTCTATCTACCTTCGTACCCCACGCTTCTGCAACACATTGCAAGAAATCATCATGCATTGTCCACATTTACTTAAACTTAAACATAGGTAGGCCATACCTAGCAAGCGATGATTTACTGCAAATAACTAACGGAGCATGATCAAAAGAAGTCCTAGCTAAATACTTCGTTGAAATATTCAAACAACCTTCCAAAGAAGCCACATTCAACAGAGTGCGATCTAACCGTGCTCACTTCCAAGACCTTTCCATAATTATGGACGGATTATAGGGAGTCTTCCTTTCTATGTGAAGGGGTTCGTGAAAACTGATAAGGTATGACTCCTTTATGTACAGGAAAAATAGATTACGTTCGTAGTTGGATTATTTGAGAGATTGTTTTTTTTGAAAATTTATTGTTTGAAATTGATGGATAATAAGGTTATATTGTAACCAGTATTCTTCAATAAAAAAAAAAAAGAAGAGAATTTTCAATAAAACGCAGACGTGCCGTCGCCCTTCTCCCAAAAAGAAAAAAGAAATATAAAATTTTATTCATAATTTTGGCAGTATTGTAATTATTAGTAAACAAGAGGGTTAGTTGTAAAAGGTAGAAAGGACCACCCAAATGTCCAGTTGAGAAGTAGTCAGTCAGTCTCCCACCGATTAACTTTTTAATTTTGTAATATATATTATATATTTCTTTTGTAAGAAAAGGTGCTTTTGGGTCATTAGTTTAATGAATTGATTGGTTTTAGGCAAAGATTTGAGGGCGTTTAGGATTTAAAGTAATGTGATAGGACTTATTGATCCGTACGAGCAATGATGTGTCTCTGTATGCTTCGGTTTATTACTCCTATTATTATATTTACTTCTGTGCAAAGTGGCACCAATTGATGGGCCACACCATCATCCATCCATGGGAGCAATCCTTTTGCTGTCAAAACAGCAAACTGCAGATAAAGGTCAAGCCATGATAAATTTCGCTCATCATCTTTATACTATGCATTTAATATATATATATATTTTTTAATCTTTTAATCTTTATTTTATTATTATTTTTTTATATAGAAATATGTGTTACGAAAATAATGAATAAAAATATTTAATTAAAATATAATTTGGATTGTGAAATGAAATGAAATAATTTTAATTTAAAGTTAAAGTTGAATAAAATATTATTAAAATATTATTTTTTAATATTATTATTATTTTAAAATTTATAAAAATTGAATTATTTATTATATTTTGTATAAAAATTTAAAAAAATTAAATGATGAAACGAGATGAAACAATTTTATTATGACCTAATTTAGCACAAATAAAACAAAATAAATAAATAAGAATAAATACAATATATAATATATGAGATGATAAGTAACAAAACTCATTTACTATTTATAAATTTATTATACCAACTTAGATATTATTATAGTGTTATTTATTAAAATTATATAAAAAAGCTAAAAATTAATATTTTTAATTATTACAAAATCTACTTCAATGGTATATTGGATATGTCATCGATTTAAAAATATATATTTTTAGTATTATCAGAAATGATAAAATTTAAGACTTTAATTTTTTTGTGCCGTAAAAGCAATGTAAGAAAATTAAAGCAAATTAAGAAATCAATCACAAGATACAAAAATTTATGTAGTTCGATAATGCATCTACGTTCACGGAGTTATAGAGGATTTTATGCTCTTCAAAAATGTCAAAGTATATTGTGGGGCAAAATTACAATAGTCCAGCCCATCCATACGATTCATAATAAACATATATATAGGGTTATATGGTGAAAGTTCTAATTTTTTAATTATCGCGTTATTTGATCGAGAGAGGTGTCGAATGAGATTTGAGCAACTCTCTTTCCGATATTCGCTCAAGCGAGTGCTCAACGAACTCTTTACTTGAGCCCTCGTTGAAATCTACCAAAAAATTGTAACAAACCTTTATCGAGTCGGATGATAATCGGACTGCAACAAAAATAAATCAAGTTCCACAAACTCAACATTTTTTACCACCGATACTACCATAATGTTCTAACAAGATGTTATCACAAAAGAATGTTGAGGAATAATTGTACACTGCCTATGAATAAGATCTTGAGTATATTTATAAGGAATGAGCAATCATTTTTTATAGAACTGGTTTTATGAGATTTCATAAATTTATTCATGGTATTAGAGTCTGCTACAAGACGAATGAGAGTCCACACTACTTATCTTGTGATAAGGATTAAGAAAAATATTGATCTGCATGTGAGAAAAGATGTTAAGAAATAATCACACATTGTCTGTGTACAAGGTCGTATATATGTTTATAAAGAATGAATAATCATCTCTTATAGAATCAATTTTATAAATTAAGTTAGACCTATAAACTTTTTCGGAGCATACATAATTTGTAATTCCATTTATTACTTGAAATAAATAAGAAACACGTGAAATTAGTGTTCAAACATTGTAAAAGAATATTCGTAAAGTATAGCGACATTTCCAGTGACATTAATGGCTGCTCCAAGGAAAGATAATCCAACATGACTTGAGTATCTTATTTAAGAGGTCTAAACATCTTCCAATTGAGTGTGCAAGAAGTTGGCAACTTCCGGCAGCAAATCAATCCCAACATGAACTCTTTTTTCATGCATCTTTAAAAGAATACTGACTCTAGACCTGGAATCGTTGAAATGCTATCTAATTTTAAGTCGTGGAAATCATGCGTACTCATATTGAAAGAAATAAATTTTTTTATTTAAAATTAATAAACAATTCTTTTAAAAAATGGCTATACTTTTATATTTTAAAACTATAAATATGGTCTCTCTTTTTCTTTCCATCAATAACGACGGTCAAAGCAACAATAATTGTATCGGCAATAATTGTAAGACAGTAGGCAGACAAATTGCAGGCAAAACAAAAGGAAAGTTTCAGCATTCTTTTATCACAAAGTTTTTCTATTTTCACCAGAATTTATTCAATTATTTAACAGAGTCTGGAACTTTTTTTGGGCAGGGTCGTCTGGACTTTTTTACCGCGAATATATAATAATATATGTTACTTTTTAACCATGAGTTTATCAACCTCAATATATTTAATATGAATTATTATAGTTAACTTTCTATATTGGTTATAATTTAAATAACAAATGTCAATTACAAAGAGAAGTTTTCTCTGTCTAGATGGCCTAATTTCATCATCATAAGCATAAGAAAACACATCTGACTTGAAAAATGATTTGTATAAATTTTAAATAGGCAAATCCCGTACAAATTTTTATAAAAAAAAAGTAGAGTACTCCACGTTAAAAAAGTATAAAAAAAAAATATTCTTAATTAGTAGGACTGATCATTTCCTTACAAATATAGAGTTTGTCTATTTAGAACTTATACCGAACATTACTCAAGCGTAAACGTAAAATGATATACATATAACACTTTTCTAATACCCTTAATTTAAACATAATTATATAAAAAATTTAAAAGAATTGTATGTGTAACATTATTCAATTTAAAAAATAATTAGCTGTGAAAAAAAAAAAAAACTATTGAGAAGAGTACTATACATGAGTACTGTATATCTATTATTTTTGTTTGTTGAATAAATCATTAAAGTTAAAATATAATTTTAAATTAAATGGTTCAATATTTATATGTGATATGTAATATTAAATCAAATATTATTTTTATTTAAAAGCACAATATTGTTAATAATTAAAAAGAACACTAACATATATATATATATAAATAATATATGCCTATTGGGTGTCTTCATGATTTTCAGCATCATCTAGGCTTTTAGCAAAAGGCTAATGGGTTCTTCGAGAAGTGCACAGAAATCAAACCTCCAAAGTTTCAATCAGTGTCATTATATGAGTTTAATCACACACATGATATAAGCAAAACCTATTAATTAGGAAGATTATTGCTCAAATTCCTTCCCAAAAAATGACACTTGTAAAGTTTTGAACCAACTTTAGTACTACTTGATTTGAAACCTAAACAATTGGACTGGCATGGACTTATTCTATGCATGGTTGGCATATCTTTAACACATGCATGTCATCATACCATTGCATAAAAGGTGTCACCATTACTTAGCCTATATATATATATATATATGTAATTGTAACCTTAAACTTTTCAATTGATATCTCTAAGGCTGACAAGGTTTCAAGACCATAATTCAGAGCATAAAATCATCCAACCCATCGAATCTTATGTGCTTGAATCCATTGCTTCAAGTTATAGAAATTGATTATTCAAATTCTTGTTACGAATTTGAGAGTATAGATAAATATATTAAATAGATCTTACAATCACTACAAAAAAATGAATATTTGTGACAGATTATTTGTAACGAAAATGATCATTTAAGATAAAAATAAATTCATTTTAACGGAAAAATAATCATTTTCGCAGGAAATAGCTGGTAACAAATAAGCAGTTTTCTTGTAGTGAATATTTATTATTTTTTGTATATATTTATTGAACAACACTAAAGGAACAAAAAATATTGTATAATCTCTTTTATATTATATCTCTAGACTCTCTTTTTATATCATAACTAGTACTATATATAT
>QEOT01006790.1:0-29658 GCA_003123785.1 Pterocarya stenoptera
AGCTTAAAGAAGGAATTTCTTACTTGCAACAGCAACAAATGAGGATGTTTGAACAACTCGACCTGATTTAACAAAAGTTGCAAATGTTCAACACAATATCATATGGCACTTTCCTTATTCAATGGAAAACAAATTGTCAAGTCTATGGTATATGAAGGAAAACCTCAGAGATACTAATGATTATTAACCAAGAAAAGAGGATCCACCAAAAATTGTTCATATCCCACCCCCTTCTGAAGAGAATAAGTTGAATAAAAAGATTAAAAATCCTTCAAAACTATATTAATAATGTGACCTGTCTAATTGAGAGCTCTATCATATGTACCATAAGATCTTACAGGAAAAACAATCGATTTTGTAGTCTTACTGTGACCTCTAATGTTGGCCTAAAGGGCACAATGATGTTTCTATTACAATCTCGATCTCCATGTGTGTATGAGAGAGATTTTATACGAAAGAAACAAAGATGGCCACCAGTCCCCCCCACAAAAAAGAAAAAGAAAAAGAAATGAACCCCCAAACCCANTGAGAGAGATTTTATACGAAAGAAACAAAGATGGCCACCAGTCCCCCCCACAAAAAAGAAAAAGAAAAAGAAATGAACCCCCAAACCCGAAAAGTCTAATGAAAACCAAAACATCTCATTGCTTTCTAAAAAGTACTGGAAAAAAATTCTTTGGCCGTAAAAGATTTCAAATGATCCCCCAGCCCTAAAATTATGAAAAAAAAGGTCCACAATTACCCTCAATAAACCTCAAAAATATATTTATGTGGATCTTTGTTTACTCAAAAAATTAGTCCTAAATTTTTAACTTTGAAGTTTGGCCTCAAAAGTTTCTAAACGTCAAAAGATATCCTTTTTTTCTTTTGTTTATATGTCCATGGCTTCAAAAGGAAATGCCAAATTTTCAGTTAAATAGAGGAACCCATTATTGATAATTCACGATCAACTTCAAACATTCCTAAGTTGATGAACTATGTTATTTATATTTTTTTTTCATATTCTCTGCTTGTGTGTTTGTGTGTATGTATTGCTATGCAGGTCAATATATAAGTCGCACACAAAGAATATCAAAGTTATTTGATTATTATAATATTAGGTCCCCAACACCAAGATAAATTCTTGGCTTTGACCACTGGCTGTCCCAACCAAAAAAATGAAAACTCTGCCGTCTCGGCCTCTCTTATAGTTAATAAGCAGTTTATTGCTTCTTGGATCCGTATTTGCTTTATTGCTTACTTGTACATTGAAATGAAACAGAAAATAACATAACTCATCGCATTACTTCTCCAATTTCTTTCTAACTAATAAAAATAAGTAAATTTCTTTTATCCTCGACCAGATGTCAGGACCTTCAAAAGCAATTCTGATCTCAAAGTGGTGTTTCTTGTATTCAACGAAATCCAGGTTTTACTCTATTAATAAACACTTCCAAGAATATTTACATACTTATTTAAAGCAATTTTTAGGTTTTTTCAAGCAGATTTAGTAATATCAATCTGCTCAACCTAACCAGTTGCTTGTTATTACACTTCTACAATACAAAATCAGCAGATGAAGTTGAGATTAATAAGCAAATACTATGCAATTAACCTGGCTAGTCATCCAGCCCCATAAAACTCAAAATGGTTGTTTCATAAAACGATAATTTAAATCCGTTTACAGAACTAAAATGAAAAGAAAGAGAAATTAGTAGAAAGTTCACAACCCAGAAAAATAATAGTAATCATGATATAGCTATGTTACTAACCAGGATAACAGCTTCCACAGAAGTCCTTAGCCCATGAGCAGCGTAGCTGAACAAAAACAACATAAACAACAACAACAACAAGTTTTAGAAAAGCAATAAACAAATGAAAACAAAACAAACCCAGTTGAGTAAACACAGTGAGTGAGTGAGGGAGTATGTGGGTGTACTTCGACTTCATCCTCTGAACACGATCGGCCAAGGTCTCGTCCTTGAAGGGAGCGGCTTCTTTAGATCCAAAGTAGTAGCAACTCAGAGGGTATATGTCTATTACACGATGACTCTGATCATTGCTGCTACTTTCACTGACATTTCCATTCGAACGGAGTCCATCTTCCATTTTCGATTGCCCTGAAATTCAGGCATAAAAGTACTTTCTTGCAAGAAGGAGACGATGACGATTTTTGAAAGATTTTTATGCCCGTGCTATACAGTGTTGTACGTTGGCTATGAAACGTGGCACTCCAGAGACACCTGGTCGTCGGTCGATCCATCTAGTAGCATTTCGGGCTTGTAGACTGCTACATTTTGGGCTGATCTCAACAAGGTTCTGTACATATTCAGCTTTGAAATGATGCACTAACAACTATATCACAATTCATCTACAATTAAGCATTAAAAATTAATTTCTTTTCACGTTCTTTGAACTGTTGCTAGGATAATATTTTCGGAAATAAAGTTAAAAATATATATTCTTTTAATATAAAATTAGAGATAAGTTGTAGAGTAATTGGTGCTGTGTTATTATCCATCTATAAAAAATTAAGTAATTCTATTATGTTCTATTTATAGCACTCATTTTATCTAAATGATGTGGCACCACAATGTCACGTGACTTATTAAAAAATTTAAAAAATATATTTTAAAAACAAAATGGCTTCCGAAAATATAAAAATGTGAATATTAAAACTCTAAATTCTATCTACTCTTTTACGTTTATATTTTTAATTTTTTTTCCCAACAACCTTCAGCCACCAATGGCAACAACAACCCCAAGCAATGGCTGGATTAATTTCTTTTGTGATTAACCCAACCATTTCTCGAGGTGGTAGAGTGACAACCGAAATGGTGTCTAATGATTGGCTTAAAAATAATTAGCATTATGTCAAGAGTCTTATGGGCGGGCTACCCCACACTGCCCATGCGGGGGCAAGGGCCCCGCCCTGCATGGAATACCCCATGTTGGGGCGGGGGGCGGATTGACCCCAGTAGGGCCCCGCCCCCCCTCTGCACTCCTTCCTTTTTAATATAAAAAATTATAATTATAATATTTATATAAATATATTGTATATAGATATATATACAATTTGTTAAAAACTTGAATTCAGTTTCAAATTAATGGATTGCCTTGACCTAGGAGGCCAACCATTATATAAGAAGTCAGGATAATACAATAGTGATAGTTAAATAATGTGATACTTATTGGCAATACAAAATATAACTCTAATGAGTTTATATTTTTTTTTAAAATGTATAAATTTTAATTTATACTTTAAATTATATTATAATTTGGGTCTAAAAAAAATTTTTAGACTAAAAACATTTTTAGACAATGAATTTAGCGGGAGGCGGGGAGGGGTGCGGTTTCAACCCCACCCCTCGGTAGCAGGGTGGGGTTGAAACCCTGCCACCCGCATGGTGCGAGGCAGGAGGCGGGGAAGGGGTGCCCCCGCCCTGCACCATGCCGGTAGCACCCCTACCTCACTCCCTTTGTATAAAATAATAATAATAATTAGCATTATGGTAATTAAAAGTTTAGGGTTTATGTTTTAGAGTGTTAGATTTTTCTAAAATTAATCTAGTTTGGACCTATGTTCGAATTTATTGTAAATTTTTAGAGGTAGGGCTCGTCTTAAGTGTTTGGATAATTTTATGTATTAATTCCTAAAAATTGGAAATTATAAATATGATTAGAAATAACAAAATATAGGATGAAGAATCACGTCAAAAAATCTCATTTTCTTCCATTGAATTTAATAATAAAATATTGTTGAATTAAATTTCAAATAAGAGAAATTTTGTTTTTCATCCTGTAATCCTTAGCCACACTTGCTATATGATACATTTTAAATGACTTTTATTTAAGTACTTAACATATTAAATCACATAAAATATATCACAAGTTTAGATGGAATGACAAGATTCGGAATGAAGAGTAGCATTGTTCTACGAAATGATACATATACACGTCTTTTAACAAGTCTTTCTTATGAGTGTAAAATGGAATGTTATGCAAAATCTGAAATTCAAATTAGATGAGCAATTCAATGTTAAGAAAAACTAATAATAAAATAAAATAATTTTAATAATTTTAAAAAAATAATAATAGTAATATTTTATTGAAATGAAACTATCATATTGGTGGATTATAAAACTAATTAAAAAATAATTATGTATATATCACGTTCTTTTTAAAAAAGGAGTTAGTTTTGAATATTATTTTAACTTGGATTTTTAAGGGAAGGCTTTTTCTTGTTTGTGCTGTCAAAACCTCAATTATATTTTTACCTATTATTTATATATACACACACATAGTTAGATTGCAAATAAAAGAAACGACATAAACCAAATAGATGAAAGCCTCCTCTCGTTTTTAAGAAATGTTTGATCTATAAATAGAATTAAGAAAAAAAATTTTTTTTATAAATTTACGTATATTGATNGGGGGGGGGGGGGGCCCCCCCCCCGCATCGGGGCCCACCCCGGGGGGGGGGGGGGGGATGGGGTCCCCCCCCCCCCGTATATCCCCCGCCCCGCCCCGCCCGGTATAAATATTATATATATTTATATAATAATAATAATAATAATAAACCAAGCATGAAACGACGTCATGCCTAGGTTTAAAAATATCTAACCCAACCCCCCTTGGCCCCTTCTCCCGAACCTTCTTCCTCAATCCTCACTTCTCTCTCTCTCTCTCTTTGAGTTCTCAGCATCTTGCACCCATTCCCTCTCTCTGCATCACCGTCGTCGTCGCTGTTGCCGTAGCCCTCGCACGACTCGCATGTGGTTTGAACTTTGAATGACTCCCGTTCGTTTTTTTTTTTTTCATTATGTAATGTGTGTGAATCACTGAATAATGATATTATTTGTGCCTAATTAATTCGGATTGAAGTCCTAAATAATCTGAAATCCTAAATTAATTTAAGGGTTTTAATCTTTGAAACCCCCAACCATTATGACATTAGGGACCCTAGCTAGCTCCTTATTATATTTGTGTCATTTTATTTTCTTAACTTATTTTACTTTCTAAAGGTGGTGTTGAAGAACATGAACATATGCAGGACCCTCTCTTGTAAATATTCATATATGAATGTCACTTCAATCAAATTTTCTTAATGCTTACATGTATTCTCTGGTAATTTGCACAACAATACCATACTTTCATCAACATATTTTCTATCTAATTCAATATTGAAGTAAAATGAAAGTAGAGTCAAGACAAACATAGAGGATTATTCAGAATTGTATAGATTATGATTATGCATGCGCGACTGATCTATTCCTGTTTATATGTGATAATTCTTTTTTGAACTTTGAAAATGGTAATTTCATTGTTTTGTATATATTTATTTGTACTCATAAAAGAAGTGTATTGTATTGGTTTCCCCTGTTAGTACGCTCTTTTGGCTATTGAGAAATATTCTAATCATTTAATTCATGAAAAAATTATGCTTTAATGGAAATAAAAGTAAGTTCGTCTCATTTTCTTAGTGAACAAACATAGAGTTACCAATTCCAACCTCTAGACTGCCCAATAGCCGACTGATCACTTTATGTGGGTTATTCATATTCCCAGCTATGGAAACATACATATATATATATATATAATATATATATATGAATGTTAAGTGATACTTTTTTTTATTCTACTTTTTTTTATGTTCATTATATAGTTACTATGCTTATATTTTTTCAAGTCTAAGAAAATATATTGTTAATATACTTTACTATATATATAACAAAAATATAGACACTGCCACCAACATATATATGTATATATACACACACCTGAAGTATTGTATATTTTTTTTTTTATCGTGTTTGAAATTAATTGTTTAGCATGTTGCTATGTTTTCTATAATTTTAGATTTTTTGTTTGTTTAAATTCATGGATATGCCAGCAAATTCTAGTGCGAGCCCTCCTTTCCAGGCCGAGGATGTAAGAGTTTTATTTAAACTCTGTGTCCCACACACCCATCTTGATAGAGTTTGAAATAGCTCAAAACTTATCAGTTACAAAATGAGTTATAATGGGATAAGGAAACTCCTAAGAGATAAGATTAACTCTATATCTCTAATCCTAATCAAACACAAACTCTTAGATTTCTTGATGGCCAGAAATCTATAAATAGCACTGAGGGGTTAAAGGGTTCTCACCTACAACATTAGAGTGCCTTTAGCCATCGGGAGACACTTGTGAGGCTAAGTTGCTAGGGTGATCCTTCTCTCATAGTCAGATTAATTTCTTCATCAAACAGATGGAGAAAGGTACGTGTTCAATTATTATTGTTTTATTATTGTGGATCATAGAAAATCAAAGATCCAATTATTAATGTTCATGTTAAAATATTTAACATGTGGTATCAGAGCTTTAGGTTATAGATTTTTTATGATCTCAATAAAACATACGGTGAATAAAAATTTGAGATTTCATCGTTGTTGTGTGAAAGAATAAAAAGTTGCCTTGTTTATCTCAAAGAAAAAAAAAATAACAATATACTCTGCAATACACATTCATTAACGTATTCGATTTCCAGCATCTATATCTCCTTTTACCGTACGATGTATTAAACTTTACTTTTATGATTATTTCATGCTTTCCTCTGTGTATTGATGATTACGTGTTGAGGAATTGTTGTGTTGTTTTTTGTGCTGAGAAAGGAGGTTGAGGAACCGCTGTGTAGCAGCTGTGTGTGGGCAGAGTACCGTGTGTGGTGGCTGGTGTCACCATGCCGGTGGCTCAACTCGTACGGTGGCATAAAAAGGGGCGGCGCAAAGGGACTGTGAAGTCCCGAATAGGTGCTGCCTCTGCTTGTTTGAGGTTCTTATCGAACATACGGTGAGGTTAGCGTTGGGAGGAGGAGAGGGAGTCCTCCGTGATGGCCCTATAATGGCGGCAGAGGGCTGAAAAGCCCACTGGCCGCGGCACACGACAGTGTTCCAGTAAATAAACAAAAAAAATAATAATAATAATAATGGGAACTGTGAGAGGAGGTGGACCTCGACGGCAGGAAGAGGCTGGGGATGCCATGCCGTCTCTTCCTCGCCAGCAACGTCCATCGTTGCTGCAGAATCGAGAGGAGCTCTCAACTGCTTCTCCATTGCTGCGGCGCGAAGAAGATGAAAGGAAGAAGATGAAGAAACCGTAGGGTTTCTTCTGAGTTGTAAAGGGCTTGGGCCATGGGCCTTGGCCCATCCCGAGAGAAGAGAATGGGCCACTGATGTGGCCCAACCCGGAAGAAGAAAAAAAAAAATTTTTTGAAATTTGTTAAATGCATGTATTAAATTAAATGTTATATACATGTTGTTATTGTTAAATGCATGTATTAAATTAATTTTCTTTACATGTTATTATTGGTATATGCATGTATTAAATTATATTTTATGCATGTTATTATTGTTAATTACATGTATTAAATTTTATGTACATGCTATTATTATTAAATATATGTATGAATTGATTATTTTGACTCTTATTATTATGACATGCATATTTGTTTATCCAATATAGGGTAAATGATTTACATTAAAATTTAAGAAAAGATTGGTTGCCCAAAGGTACAAGATTTTCTTAATTTTGATGACAAATCATTAAATCTATAGTAAGGTGGATATGATGGGGTGAACACTTTGCGTGTCAAGACCTACTCCCAAAGGAGGGTCTTGATGACACTTCTATTTCATCCATCAAAAGTAAAGTGGGAGGGAACACTTTGTATGTCAGAGTTTACTCCCAAAGGAGAATTCTGATGATACAACTAGTTCATCCACAGAATTTAATACTGGTGAGAACACTTTGTGTATTAAAATCTACTCCCAAAGGAGGGTTTTGATGACACTATTAGTTCATCTATAATTGTTTAAATTCTGATTATTATAAGTGTCTAACTCAAAGCATTATGTGACAAATTTCTTGCAGTAAGCGTACCTACATCACTACACTCACAGACTTCATCTGTTCCTATTTTGAATGGCTCTAATTTTTCTGAATGGGTTGAGAGAGTCAGGTTCACCTTAGGAGTACTTGACCTGGACTCGTCACTTACGAGTCCAAAACCACCACCCATCACTGAGACTAGTAACAAAGATCAGAGAGAATCATCTAAACAGTGGGAGAGATCCAATAGGCTGAGCTTAATGTTCATGAAAATGACTATAGCTGAAAATATAAAAAATTCACTCCCTAGTACTGAGGAAGCCCAAATTTTTTTGAAAAATGCTGAGGAGAGGTTTCGGTCTGCAGATAAATCTTTAGCAGGAACACTTATGGCTAGACTTACCACCATGAAATATGATGGTGCTAAAGGAATGCAAGAGCATATCCTTGAAATGACAAATATTGCCGCCAGATTGCAAACCCTGGGAATGAAAGTAGAGGAGTCCTTCATTGTTCAGTTTATCTTGAACTCATTGCCACCTCAGTATGGTCCATTCCAGATGCATTATAATACTATTAAAGATAAATGGAATGTGAATGAGTTGGCAAGTATGGTAGTTCAGGAAGAAGCGAGACTGAAACAACAAGGACATTACTCTGCTAATTTTGTGACCAAAGAAGCTGGAAAGAAAAAGCACCATTATGGCAAAATGAAACGAACTGGACCACCAAAAGGAAAGCAGCCTGGGAAAGTTAATCAGGTTGAGCATAATAGTAGCAAATGCTACTTTTGTGGGAAGCACGGACACATGAAAGCTGAGTGTCCGAAACGTAAGGCTTGGTTTGAAAAGAAGGGTAAGTCACTTGCCTTTGTATGTTTTGAATCAAATCTTGCAAATGTTCCCACTAACTCTTGGTGGTTAGATTCAGGTGCTAATGTTCATGTTTCCATAACCATGCAAGGATACCTTACAAGCCAAACACCAAACCCCAGTGAGCGATTCATCTTTATGGGAAATGAGAATAAGCCTGAAGTTTTAGCCATAGGAACTTTTCGTTTGGTTTTGAGTACCGGTCATTATTTAGACCTTCATAACACAGTATATGTGCCTTCTGTGAGGCGTAATTTAATTTCCTTATCCAAACTAGATACTGATGGTTATTCTTTTTCGTTCCATAATGGTAGTTTCAATTTATTTAGAAATAATTTATCTATTGGTTCTGGGTTTCTTTCCGATGGTATTTATCGATTGTGCCTTGATAATACATTTGTCAAAAATACATATACTCAGTACCATGAAACATGTATTGGAATGAAAAGAAACATGATAAATGAAAATTCTTATGACTTGTGGCATAAAAGATTAGGACATATCTTCAAAGAAAGGTTACAGAGATTAGTAAAAGAAGGGATTCTTCCGCATCTTGATTTTACTAATCTTGAAGTGTGTGTGGATTGCATTAAAGGAAAGCAAACCAAACATACTAAGAAAGGTGCCACAAGAAGTACGGAGCTTCTTGAAATAATTCACACTGATATATGTGGACCATTCTCCACTGAATGTTTTGGTGGAGAAAACTATTTTATCACCTTTATAGATGATTTTTCACGTTTTGGATACATTTATCTGCTACATGAGAAATCTCAAGCTGTTTCAGTACTTGAGGTATTTCTCATGGAGGTGGAAAGGCAATTAGATAAAAAAGTGAAAATCATCAAGTCGGATCCGACCTACACCTACACCTACACCTACACCTACACCTACCCCTCTTACTCATACCTCTACGGCACCTTACCCCGCTCCCAAGCCCAGCAAGAAACCTGCTTCAATAGTTTGGAGTCATTTCATCAAACTAGAAGGTAGTAACCCAAGTAACCCCCAAGCCAAGTGTAACTATTGTGGAAATATTTATGGATGTCACTATAGGAAACATAACACTTCACAATTAAAGGCGCACTTAGAAGGGCAATGCAAAAAAAGTCCAATAGTAAGATCATTACAAGAAAAAAGCCAATCTAGGCTAGAAATTAGACTTCAAAAAATGACGAATGGGACTAGTGGGGGTGCAACTTTGAGAGGATATACTCAGTATGATCCCGATGAGTACAAAAGACACCTAGCTCGTATGGTTATTATGGATGAGCTACCTTTTTAACTTGTTGATGGGAAAGGGTTCCAAGCGTATTCTCGCAACTTGGAACTAAGGTTTAATATTCTTTCTATCCACATGGTAGCCAAGGATGTAAAAAAATATTTTTACATTGAAAAAGAGAAGTTGAGGGGTCAATTGGCGGATCAATTTGTTTGTCTCACCATTGACACTTGAACATCAGTCCAAAATTTTAATTATATGTATTTGACTGTGCATTTTAGTGATTGTCATTGGACATTGCAAAACAAATTATAAAATTTTGTAAAATCACCGATCATAAGGATGAGACAATTAGAAAGGCCTTGGAGGTTGCAACAAATGAGTTGGGGTTGACCCGAGTTGCTACAGTTATAGTCGATAATGCCTCGACTAACAATGTCGCATTGGAACATTTAAAGATCTATCTTAGAGAGGCAAATAATACAATCATGGGTGGTGAGTGTCTGCATGTGAGATGTGCGGCACATATTTTGAATCTGATTGTCACTGATGGTTTGAGGGATTTTCATGACTCGATTGCTCATGTTAGGACTGTTGTGAGATGGGCGAGATCTTCTCCTTCGAGGTTGAAGAAATTCAAGGTTGCTGGAAGATCTGCGAGCCTAACATCTAAGAAAGACCTTTATACTGATATGCCTACACGATGGAACTCAACATTTTTTATGTTGGAGGCGGCCCAAGAATTTAAGCTGGCATTTGCATTATTGGGTGACGAAGACATCCAATATGTTAAATATTTTGATGATCATGGGAAATTGGAGAAACCCGTAAATGATGATTGGAAAATTGTAGCTATTTTTGTAGATTTTTTGAGACTTTTTACGATATCACCATGATATTATCTGAGACTTTGTACCCTACATCTAAAGTTGTATGTCAGCAAATATATAGGGTAAAAGAAGAATTAGATGACATAGTCGTGGGTGGTAGATTATTTGATGAGTTTACTGCCCTGCGGGATGGTAATATTGCAGCACTTATACCTACACCTACCCCCTCAGCCTTAGGCTCACGAGATTTCGATATATTAAGTTAGTGGAAGGTGAATGCCGTGAAGTATCTCATCCTTGGAGAAATAGCCCACACAGTTTTGGCCATCCCTGTTAGCATCGTAGCCTCAGAGTCGACCTTTAGCACCGGAGGGTGTGTATTGGATTCATTTCAGAGTTCATTAGCTCCTACCACTATGAAGGTTTTGATTTGCACGTAGAACTAGATCAAGGGAACTCCAATTCATGTTTCGGATGTTCTTGAGTATGAGGAGGCCGACGTCGAGGAAGAGGGTGATGATCAGCTTGGATCTGGTATCTATTTTAATTTAATTTTCTAGTACAATATTTTAATTTATTTAATTTCATTTAATTGGTATTCATTAATTTGATTTCAAAATTATTATAGTGATACATGAGACGGCGTCTACGGCTACCTTCTCCGATGCAGTATGACTTTGTATTGGACCTACCATTGCCATGATTCGCACAATTTCTCACTTAATTGTTTTTTGCATTTAAAATTTTGTTTTATCTTTATAACTTTATAATTCTAATTTTTTTTTATTTTTAATTTATTAATATTTTAGGTTTTATAACTTATTAACTTTTATGATCTTAATTTTCAGTCTCACAGCAGTCGACACAACTCACCACTCAGTGAACTCACCGCCACGGCTCCACCCCAAAATCAAATTGATCAATTTGAAAAGATTAAATTTTGTTAATTTACAATTAATTGTAATGTTGCTACAATAGTTAATAGTACATTTGTAATATATATATTTTTTTAGATGAGTTTGTAATAGTGTAATAGTTTATTAGTTCTCTTAATTTGTATAATTGTAAACTACTTATTTTAGATTAGTGCTTTAGTGATGATTATTACTTAATTAGTTAATAGTTGAAACTCAATATCTAGTTAATAGTTCAATTTATATATATAGTTTTTCAATTTTTAAATATATATGTTTTTTAAGTTAAATTATGGGCCCAAAGTGGCCCAAAAATAAATTATGGGCTATTTATGGCCTAGAAAACTAAGCTGAGCCAATTGGGGGTACGAACGGAGGGAGGTCCACCCCCGCCAGCGGACAAGGTACCCAGCCCCCGCATGGGCTGGGCGGGGTACGGGGAAAAATTTCCCACCCCCGCATATGCGGGGACGGGGGAGGGTTGGCCCTGCCCCGTAGGGGGCTGGTATCACCCTTAAGTTGAGGAATCTTAAAGTAGTTTGATTGATTAAAAAAACAAAAAAGGTAGGTGTAAGGGACAAAATATTTAGGCCCAAGACCGAGTTCAATCCACCGAGCCACTACTAGGAGATAAGAAGAAAAGCAGGAAGATAAGGGAGAAGAGTGTGTCAAGAGACAAGCGAGTAGTGTCGGGAAGCAAGGGGCAGTGTCAGGAGAAAGTGGAAAAGGGAGAGCTGGTCAGACACTCAAAGCAAACGTCCATCACCACTATCTAAGCACACGAGAGAAAATGGTCAGATAAAAAGCAAGCGGCTAGATGACTTCATTTTCTTCAAACTACCGAATGGGAGCTCCAGTGAGAGGTCTTCTCCAGCAAATATATTCAAGATCTTCATTGTACATTGAGAAATGAAATACTGTAAACAAGCATATTATAGAAGATTTTTCCTCCCCAAACATCCCATGGACATAAGAAATATGCCGAACCATATAAATTCATGTGTCTATTTCTCTTATTTTCTTTGTACTTGTTTTCCATTCACTACTATAGATGTATGCACTGACACCATACAGCCGCAACAAACCACTTCTGAAGGCTCCAAACAACACCAACCAAGGCTTGAATCATCATAGTGGGCCGAAAATAACTTTTTTTGCCCTTCCAGCTTGTTGCACAATTTTTTACGCATCAAGAATAAAGAAATAACAATTCACTAACTTTTATTATATTGACAATTTGATGATCATCCCAACTACCAACAAAGAATGGGAAAAATAATTATCCCAACCACCAATTTAATTTTTATAAAAAGTTATTATATCAGCAATAGGTAACGAGACTGAGGACATGTTTGGCAATAAAATTATGTTTTGACAATCAAGATCTTTTCGCTCCTAAAAATATTACATATACCGTGTAAAAACTCTTCAAGATTTTTGAAATCATACAGTCTAGATCGGGCCATTCGTGGTGGCTCCTCTAACCATCAAAAGTGGCTCGATTCAATATTCGTAGTAGAAAAAAGTTTTTAACCAACGCAAGTGATCAATTTGAAGCATCCCTTGATGGCCCAAATCTAATTGTCATGTTTCAAATTGATTCAACCACCATGGGGTGTCTTTTTTGTTAGAAGAAAAAAAAATTAAAGTTGCTAGGTCAAATATCCCCTAGAAGGAAATGGGCTAGACCCCACATTCCAAAGGCTTACGAACCAAGGACCAAAAGCCCACTTAGCAAAAATTAAAGCTCCAACTATCAAGACACATTAATACGGAATCAAATCCAACTGTTATTAATGATGATTTAATGATTTAACAGGCAATGAGTAATTATGATAATATTTGGCATGATACTCGCCGATGATATCCATCCAGTATATTCATTCTTCTCGACCTAGTAGCGGACTTGACGCCCTAATGTCCCGCAGTCCAGCAAGGACCAGAGAGAATCAAGCCATAAGACTAGCCATGAAAATTATGCACTCAACCTATATAAATAGAGGTCAAAGTACACACCAGAGGTAACTTTGGAACGATCTAAGAATTGAAATACTCCATACACACTATTATAACTTAAGCATTAGATGTGTCCTTCACCACATCGAACCCCCCGTATCTTCTTGGTGCAAGTTGATGTAAGCCATTAGCAAGAGTACGAAACACATCTACTAAAAAAGTATTTATCATATTTCCTTGGAAACTCATCTAAAAAACACTTACATTAAAACATATTCTCAATGAATCTCGCCGCTCTTATAAAACTTATTAAAATCTGCTCCCAAAAATGTTTATGAAACTATTTGCAAACATTTTTACATTATTCATGTAAATTCCTAACATCCAGGTGTCCCACACTTTATAAATAATAATCACTCTTGGTGACAACCAAAAGCCAATTATAAAGGTCTTGTGTTTCATGCTTTAAATCTCGACTAGACAATTGGAAAATATTTGGAACAATTCTGCTAGAGTCAGTCGGCGCTTCCAAACGGCGCACAGTCGGTGCTCAGAATAATATTTTTTAATTGTCACGTCAATTAAAAAAACAAAAACAACGAAGAAGAAGAAATACTAGAAAGATGAAAAAAGGTACCCAAATCCAAACCAATGGCCGGAGAAAAAATAAAAGATGAAGTCGAAGATACTATCAGCATCTATAATGGTAGAAACCCTGTATTGGACAGCACCAACTCTCAGCAGCACACCTGCAACAGTTATGGCTACCAACTTCAGGAAGTATAAACTTGGGTTTTTAGAATCTGTCAACATGGGAGTGAATTTGTACGTCAGAGATGCTGCCAAAGAAGATTCTCCAAGGGACAAGAAACCCACTCTGGTAGATGCAGTAAAAGCTTCAGGGAAATAGTAGGAGAAGCCATAGCCATATTTTGAAGATACTTGACCCAGCAAGGAGAGCTAGTCACGGGCTAAGCCCACTATACCATCGATTCCAAACAATTCTTAGTTGTCTTGTCCACAACCATAAACGAAAAGGGGCAGTGTCTAAGATGGAGCTAAGGTAAGCAAGTCTTGACTTAAATAACCTATCGAAGAGGAACTATTGCCATAGCTTGCTGTGTAGATACAAGTAATAAACGGCGTTGTTTCCTTTTTCCACATCAGCTGTGTTTGCATCCCGTGTTTGCATCCAGCATTTTTCTATTTTGAATAATAAATGATCTATGTGTGAACGCTTTGTAACCTAGAGAATAAGTAAAATAACAAGAAAAAATTAGAATATATAAAATAACAAGAAGAACATGTAGAAATGCAAATTTATTATTAGAATCAAATTTGTCTACTACATTGTTTTGAATATTTATTACAAACAAACCATCATTCACATAACTTTTCCCCACAAATGACTCATATTTAGTTACAATAACTTTATTAGATTGAAATATCAATGCGTAGCCTGACTCACTAAGTAAAGATCCACTAGTTAGGTTCATCCTCGCCTCTGGTATGTAAAACACTTCTTCTAAATGAATAGTATTTCCAGACGTTAGTTTGAGTTCAATTTTTTTTATTCCAAATACTTCTGCAGAGGTAGAAGTACCCATCATCACTTTCTTGCCGCTTATATCCTCATATGTTAAAAAAATAATGCGATTATAAGTGACATGTATATTAGCTCATGTATATACTATTCAATCAATAGCACTAAAAGCCAGATAAACTTGAGGACTTATGGTTGCATATCGTTCTTCGATTCCAACAGAGTCGATCTCGGAAAACACCATATGAGCCTGTGGGTTAGGCGATCTTGGTTGTTCGGTGCCTTGATTTTTTCTCTTCTTGTAGTGACAATTTTTGGCTAAGTGACCCGGTTTATTATAGTTAAAACAAATGGGTCTCCTATCATCTTTGTTGATATAGGACTTTAGTTTCAATTTGTTCCCATAACTAGTTTTACCCTTATTGAATTTGGACTTCTGGTGTAATGGGTTCTTATGTGTTCTATGGTCTTCTACAATATTTATTTTAGACAGAAAATCAAAAATTAATGGTAGGACATGATCATTTTTTAAGTGTTGTTCTTTGATCATAATGGCAGAGATCAAAGTTTTCATGGTCATATTCAGTCTTATGTTTAAGAGATAGGCAAAAGTTCTTCCATGAATGAGGCAACTTGTTTATTGTACAAGCAACTTGGAGACGCTCGGTAATACCCATTTCCCGTTGGCCCAATTCATAGTAAATGATAGTTAAATCATGTGTTTGCTCTACCACAGATTTAGAATCATCCATCTTAAAGTTAAGAAATTGGCTTGCGGTGTATTTATCCATTTCGGCATCTTGTACACCATATTTCTTATCAAGAGCTTCCAAATATCTTTGACAAATTTAATGTGTAGGCAAACATAAAAAAGTGTATCACTTAAATGATTGAAAATCTTATATCTATACAAATTATCCTTTTCTGCATATATTTACAATTTAACAATACGTGGGGCTCATGTAAATCATTAGAAGGATGATCATTTTCAATAACAAAATATAATCCAAGCATTGTAAGAAATATTTTCATATTTTCTTAACAACGCTTAAAATTGACTCTTCCAAATTTCTCAGGTGCAATAGGTTCATTTGAAGTTATGGTAGTAACCAATGAATTAAAATTTACCTCTAGTTTAACAAAGAGAATATTTACTCTAAGATTATAGAGAATTATTTTGAATAATAAATGATCTATGTGCAAACGCTTTGTAAACTAGAGAATATATAAAATAATAAGAAAAATTAGAAAAAGAAAATCTGGTATTGAGGCACGTTGTGATATATGCTTTCCTTATAATAGATTCCGCCACCTCTAAATTTAAACCTACACTAGACTTTTTGACAATCTACTTATAAGATACAACAACGTCGGTTTCCGATAATCTCTTTGTCGGTGCACACAAAAGGAGATCATCAAACCTGATATAAAATAACCAAAATCCAACAAAAGAAAGACAAAAAGAAGGATGACATGTTTCTCTAATTCTTGTAGAGAATTTGGAGTAAATAAATTTGCGAGTGAAGTTCCATATTTATGGAGAATGAAAGTGCATTTGTGAAAAGTCACAACTTATTTAAATGAAATGGTACTTATAAAAAATCACAATATAAAAATGAAATTTTCTTGTGAAAAGTCACAACTTATATAAGTAAAAAGGTACTTGTGAAAAGTTACAACTAAAATTAAGGAACACTTTTTAGAAGTCACAAATTCTCAAATATTAGAGAATATATTGAAAATATTTATAATTCACCAAAGGGCACAATCCTTTATTTGCTTGATAAACGGTTAAGGCTCCTATCCCTAAGAGCCATGCATTAGTTCAAGTTACAATAACACATTTTCATTTAAATCTAGACAACCAAACTAATACATTGAAAAATAGTAATGGTTCACTTTTTTTTTTTTTTTACTTAACATTAAATATTTTATCGTGAATCAAGTATGATGAATTCACCATCAATTTACGCCATCTTCAATTATTTTGTATTATAACAAACAAAATTTCTATTTGCAAGTCTATATTTTGACCATACATCAGTGGCGTGCAAGATACTAGAGTATAAATCGGTCCGGTCCGCTCTAGGAGGGTGATCCATCATTTTCTTCGGACCATACCAAATCAAATATCCCTAGGGACCGGTAGCTATCGGTTCGATCCGATCGGTCCATTTCAATTATTTTTTTCTTAATTTTTCTTCTTCTTTTTAAATAAATAAATAAATAAATATGATTTAAAATACTAAATTAAAATTAAGTGAATTATTAATGTGGATTGTGAAACTAACTCAATAAAAAATTATTTTATATGGTCAATGATAATAAATTAGATGAAAATTACATTCTTAACTTATATAATTACTTTATAATTAATCATTTGATGTTATACATTAGTTAATTGATAGAATATTAATTTGTTAATAACATATTTAAAATTTTATATTTTTAATGGTGATAGGTTAGATGAAAATTACATAATTAATTATACAATTATAATATAAATAATATATATTTTTTAATTTGGTCGGTCCATTCTGAGGTGGGAAATCTCTAGATCTAGATCGGACCGAAAAGTTTCGATCTTCTATTTCAGGGATCGAGACCGACCGGTCTTGGTCTCGGGTCGGTCTGGTCAACTTCTCCAGTCTGGACCGACCAACTCTCACCCTTACAAGATACAGAGACATGTAACGTTAACTAATAAATAGAGTTCTAACTTTTTAAAACTAATTAAAAATTAAAATCTCACAACTAGTGATATGTTGACACACCAAAGTTGCAAATAGCTTATTAATTATGTGGCTCAAGCTTTTAGAGATAATATCAAATTATGATAACATTTGATTTGATTATCATTCTTATGAGATTTGGTTTAATTTTTAATTATCATGAGATCTATTTTACAATGCAATTTCTCTACAAATATATACATATACTTTCTAAGCCGATCAGGACAAAAAAACTCTCATTTCTCTCTCCCTAAGAAAGTTTTTCTCTTGTTTTCGTAAACTCATCGCCGCTTCTAGGACTTCGATTCGTTCGTTGGGGGGAAGGGGGTTGGAGTTTCGGCTCCACCCACCTCCCTCCCTCACCAGCCTCAGTCTCTGTTTGGGTATGTTTTTTCTTGATTTTCTAGTTAAATTTTACTCGTTAGTATCGAAACTAGTCGATCTGCTACTTTACGATGAGTAAGGTCCATTCGAATGGCGAGTAAACTTTACGCAATTTTATACTGTGTGTGAGTTTCACGTACCACCGCGCCTGGAGAAGCTTCCTGCCACCACGTGCGGCACCGTCGGGATTAGCGGTGTCGAATCTTCCTATTCTGACCTTACACTCCTCTCTAGCCACAGCCAGTGGTGGCCCCTTGCCGGCGATTCGTCTCAGTTCCTGGTTGCTTTCCTATGTTCTCGATTTCCCTAACCAAAGATCAAATGAAAGTGGATGAAATTCCTTCCAACCAGTCTAGACCAACACATTGCAGCACACAACCCTTTATTGTGGCTTCTAGCTGCAACTTTATAGTCTGTTCAACATAGTATTTAAAAATCGTCACCAAGCGGTCTCCCCCTGTGGGAAATGGGTGGAAGCCATTTATTTAGCTCTAGAACCTGTTTTTTCTTTTTCTTTTTTGTGTTGTAATATGTTGGTTTTGGGAAGAATGTAGGTGACTCTTACCCCAAACTTGTATCTTCTAACTGTTAGATTATCTATAAATATCTTATTTTGCTGAGGAAAAAAAAATATATATATATATATGCACATATACTTTCTATTCATTTTCTTAAAGAATAATAATGATGTTGTGCTTAAAGTTTCTCTCTCGTTCTCATTCTTCAGTTTTCCATTTCCACTTCTAATCAATTTTAAAGAAAAATCATTGCTTCCATTTGACCTATTCCTTGTTTATTTAAATTTTATCACCAATAAAGAAAATATTTTATAAACATCATAAAATTCATTTCATATAACTATTATCAAGTCGAAGACATTCTAAAATTTGTATAGAATTTTTTTTTTTTAAATCATATTTATTTTTATATACATTATTATATACTCTATCTTGTCAAAACATCTTTTGGAATTTCTCGAAATACTATTGAATATGGAATAATTGTCTGAAGTATCGTCCCCGCAATAAGCCGGCAAATATAAAAACAAGAAATTGGAGAATACGGAAATTCTCTGTCACTTATTGAGCATCAACCAATCAAGATCTAGAATTTCAGAGAAAAATGAAAAGTCAAACAGAGCGCATGGTTGTCTTTGGTGGCTTTTATCCAATCAAGCTTCATGATTCAGGTATCTTACCTCAACAACGGATGCTCAACAACTCCTCGAAATGTTTGTTTGTTTTTTTGTTCAACACCTTCCTTCATGTTAAAGACAAAGAGGGAGTCAATTTTGGTAAGCTTTCCACTCTTAAATGCTCAAGCGGATACCGTTGTTTGTCATGTCAAAACTGGGTGAAGACTTCATCTTTTTGTCACCTCTTTCTATATATCCGATCTGAAGGAAGAAGCGGGAACTCGAGAGAGAGAGAGCGCTTCCGTTAATCAGTTGTTGTTCTCCGTAGGCAAGTTTTGATCTGTTATTCCATTTCTCATTTGTCGATTGTTTTGATGGAATAACTTTTATAATTTTCTGGGTATTTTTGGTACTGCAAATTAAGTTTGGATATATTGTTGACTTTATGTAGTTTAGAGAACTTATTGCTCAATGGTCGATGGGTAATGGCAATTTATGCAACTTTGGTTGGTTTATGTTATCTTTGAATGATATTGGGTGGTTTATGATCTGATATTGGATTTGTTGTGATTGTATGTGGTATTTATAGCCACCATATTAAGGGAATTACATGGTTTTAGATGGTTTTGGGATATGAAGATTATTATAAAATGTGAATTAAGAGCCTGAGGACAGATTTCTCGAGCTAGTTTTTTGCTTCATTTTTTCATAGCATCTATGACTGCTTCCGGTTTAGGTGGATAGTCTTCAAGAGAAATTAGGTTATCAACTTCCTGAACAGAACTGTAAGAATCAGCACTGATCATCCCCTGTTATCGTACATGCTCCCTTAGAAATAACATATTTTGGTTCAAGCATTTATTCATTTCATCCCACAAAATGGAGCCATTTCTTTTAATTGTTACTGTACCTGCAGTTACACTTAGGTCTGCCTTTAATGGACTAGATCTTGTTGCCAGTATCTAATGATCAAAGTTGACTCATGGTCTTATTAATGAAGCAAAACTAGTATCACATAGAAGCCTTACTACTTATGTATCCAGTGTTCATTTTTATGCCTTGCCACTATAGTCAGCAATGTAGGAGCTGAAGGTACAAAGAACTGCTAGACGAAGTAATTGAAGAAAACAACATATGCTTTTATTGTTAATTATACACTAGATAGTACTTATAAAAAATTATACACTAGATAGTAATAAGATAGGGGTCGCCATACAGTTTTGTTCGAGCACCTTAGTGCATGAGACTTATAACTTAATAGCAGTTTGAAAGCACTATCCCACTCTCACTTGCAAATTGGGTAGCTATTCTGAATATTTTTCCTACATTTTACGTGTTGATTGGAGCATCGTGATGTTTGTGCTGTGCCTTTATAAGATACAATCCTAAGAAGCTGTAAATAAATAAACAACTGTACTTCTCTAATGTATTCACAGAAATGAAAAAAAAAAAAAAAAGAAGTCACACCTCATTGTTAGGCATTCCCTCTTTAAATGCTTATGGCACACATTGCGTGAGAATGGTTCACTTTTTATTGAAAGAAGAGTTCATGCCATCAAGACACACTTTACTTGTGCTTTATTATAAATAAAAAAATGGCATGTTTTCTGCTCTAGTCACATACTTGTTGTGCAAATATGGGGAAAACTTCTGGGTTGGAATTCATGTACCCTTTGGTAATTTTAGCATGTTTTCTGTTATGTACACGCAATATGGAAGTGGCTCGCTAGTTTACATTTAACAACTAAGAAAAAACAAATGAAGCTTTCCGTTATGATATTGTTGAATTTTATACTACTAAATAAAAATGCTGTATGCTATACTATAACTTCATCCCTCTCTTATCCTACTATGTTAATGTGACATTATCCGTCATTTCTTGACTTGTTATTTTAAAAAATAAGAGCTAGTCTAATGGTTGATGCCATCAACACTGTATGATGGGAGTGGGGATGAGTGTAGCATATAGCATAACTCACTACTAAAATATGCTAGAGATTTGGTGAAGCGTTTGATCATTTCAACCCATCTACTTACAAGATTCCATCTTTTCAGTTATGTCTCTCTGCATCATGGTGGAGTATTTGCATAATAACAGATGTGTAATCTGAAATGCTCTTTTCATACTTGCAAAACAGGTTCTCGTTAGAGTTGCAACAAAACAGAGGACTTCTACCTAACCTGCGGAATAAATCTCTCACACAATGGATCAAAGTACTCAACTTCTCTTTATCATCCATATTTTCTTATTGTTGCACTCATTCTCAAATGTCATTGGGCAGATTAATATTTGTTGCCTTGGAAAGAGATTAGTGGTGATATATGGTCCCTTCTTATTTCTTGTTCTTCTTCATGTTTTTACCCATGTAGAAATCATGGTTATACTCATATACACCAGCATGTCTCACCATACAACATGTTTGAAGGCCAGCACTTCTTACTTGAAACACTACCTTGTCCATATCGTGGACTTTCTACATGAATCTTCTGCCACCTTTAATATCCCAAGTCATTCAGGCACAAGGTTAATTAAAAATTAAGTAAATATAACAGTTAATACTTACTAACTATAAATCGGCACCACTTCTTGCAGAGGCTACCAGAAATGGCCTTGAGTTGGTGAGATCAGTATCTGATAAGCATCTTGATCTTTTGAGGTCATCCACTCGATATATTTCAGTAGTTAAAGGTATGCATCCAGCTTGGACTAAATACGCTCTTGATGAGGAAATTTGAGAAATGTTGCGGTTATCTTCAATTTACCTCTGTATAAAAGAATATTACCTATGCCATTGTGCCTCTTCTTTTGGCTAATTTGTTCACGTTCCATTAGGTACATCATTTTCCTGTTTAGTTCTGGCAGCACTGTCGGATTGATATTATTTAATCTGCTGATAACATTATGAACTAGGAATCAAGGACATTGATTCTTTCTGGATCTGCTTCTAAGTGGTTTATCAGGACATATGTACCTTTACTCGTGTTCATTCTCTCAGATCTGGTTGCTCGTGTGATTTGTATTTAAAATTTTAGCTATCTAATTGATATGGGATCTCTTAAATTTTAAATTTAGTCTCTCTACGAAATGTTTGTCCGGACAAGTGATAGGTTTCGTGATTATGGTAGGGCAAGTATCCGATGCTGTGGGGCGTGAAAAGGGCAAGTATACCCTCATTCGAGATCTGGAAGAATCCCAGTTAGGGATTTACGACAAGCCCCTTCCATGCTTTGGCTGTGGGATAGGATGGTTTTCGTAAGTTTATATATTGTTCCTTCTTCCTCCTCCAACAGTACTCTTATTCATCATCTAATGGCTTAATGTTTTTGTTAAAGATTTCTTTTAGGTTTTGTGTTTCCACTTCTTTGGTACTATGGGACGATTCTCTATTTTGGAAATTACTACAGGAGGGATCCTAGGGAGCGAGCAGGACTAGCAGCCTCAGCAATTGCTGTAATCTCTCTCTCTCTCTCTCTCTCTCTAATAAAATCTGAGCAATAATTTTTTTTTATTAAAATTGCTCTCCTCTCATATAAAGAAATAACCATCCAATATTCTGATAGATTGAGTTGTTTTTCTTTTTGTTTTATGCAGTGCAAATTGCAAAGGTTCTCTTCTGTGTCTTAAAAGTAGCATAATTTGTTGTTGTCATTGCCATTGCAGGCACTGGCTTGTACTGTAGTGTCGCTGGTCATAGCAGCTATTCTTTTCTTTTAGCCACTGCGACTCTGTTCCTGGGATGCTCCTAACACATTGTGAGCATCACAAAATTGAACTAGAATCATGTAGATAACACGGCTCAAGAGACGGGGAAAAGCATATACTCCCCAAAAATTTGAGACTAGATGAGATTATAAAAATCCAAATGCCCTTTTTGTCCAGTTATTCTAAAGCCAGACGTTGTGAAAAAGTTTTTGGACGAGCTTCAGCCACCAATGGCAGCAACCGCCCCAAGCAATGGCTGGATTAATTTCTTTTATGATTAACCCGACTGTTTCTCGGGGTGGCAGAGCGACGGCCGAAATGGTCTATAATGATTCTGCATTTGTATGTAATAGATGCCAAGCGAATTTGTTTACATTTCAAACCGATAAATGTCTATGACACTTTATTAGAAGCTCTTGTCCATGGTCCAAATCATACATACATACATACATACATATATATATATCCACTTCATCACTGTCTTCATGTATAAGAAAGCCAATGGGTCTGATTCGTCTACTAACTTGATGGTGATGATTAAGAAAGATATGGCTCTCTCTAATATAAATGCCATTTAAGATCAGGGTGCAGCAAGTAGGATACATATTTGCTCTTGTAGGGTTTAAAAACTGAAAATCTTCTGTTTTGACTGGTTGTGATGGCGGTCTAACAAATTTCATCTACAGTTTTTTAATGGTTATGAAGCTTGAATCAAAATTGCCAGAGTTTTCCTTCTGTGGTTGTGATCAAAATGCTTCCTGAAAGACTGAAACATTCACAAATCCAGAGAAATATGAATAGAGGTAGGTTACAGCCAAGAACTGAAGTTGGAAAACTATTGCGTATGCCCAAAGTGGTCGGGTGTCTGAATTTATCAAACTTAAGTACATAAAGAGAGAAAACGACCACTACCAACGGGAATTCAAAAATGCAAAGTCAAAAATTTACTAGAAATCCGTAACAAAAGCACAACTCTTCTCTCGTT
This sequence comes from Pterocarya stenoptera, assembly GCA_003123785.1. Lineage (NCBI taxonomy): Eukaryota > Viridiplantae > Streptophyta > Magnoliopsida > Fagales > Juglandaceae > Pterocarya > Pterocarya stenoptera. The sequence goes on from QEOT01006790.1 coordinate 24,125, forward strand.
AAGGCAGTACAAAAAATGGATTGTTTTCTATCGAATAATATAACATGGCAGTTAGTTTTCTTGACAAAAATGGAAGCCACGTACAAAAAGAGGACCGCCTCAGCTTCATTCTTTTCATTAAAGGATAGAAAATGCCTGCAGAAGCTGGATTGGGGAAATTACTCCTAAAAATGTGTTTCAACCTCTGGCCACCAGATGGACATACTTCTTCTCTATGGTGAATCTGGAGCTTGAATTGATCTGGCATCAAGAGAGAAAATCGTGAAATCATTGTGGCCTGGTGAAGGTTCAACCGACATACCATATACCATAAAAATAAATAAATAAAATAAAATAAAATAAAGAAAAAAAAAAAGACGGAAAGCACAGTCCATTAGATGTGCTGACCTTGTGCTCAAGTATATCAATGAGTTTGGATTCATCTTCTGTTATGCCAGATTCCCGTAGAGCCTTGAGAACAAGTTTCCTTAGTTTCCTCATCTTCAGAAATCCATCAGGATTCTACCTCCAAGCCAAAGATAATCAGTAAACCCAAGAGTGTACTTTACAGAGAACACAAATGTAATCCCATAATTCGGTGCTCTAGAAACTACCCTGCATTATGCCTTTATATTGGTCCCCATACTAGAGAAGAGGAACTGGTTCTCTTCTATGCTATCAATTTTATCGCATATGCAAGCTAAAATGTTTAGCTAAGGAGATAAATGATATTCATGCAAAAGAAAAGTACACAGATATGTAAATGATCATAATGGACTGAAAATAAATGAAAATGATATTAAAACTATATTTCAAGATACATACAGATTTCAAGGCTGATGTGATCAACTTCCTCCACTTTATTTTCTCTTTGGTATCTTCTTTGGCTGAGCTAGATTCTGCCAACTTATCATCCTTCAATGGACGCTTTGTTTCCGCTGCTTCTTCTTTTTCACCATGAATCACTTCCCCATTACCTAAGTCACTTGAAGTATCATCCTTAGTCTTTTTCCTTGAACCATCCTTCGCAGATCCCTCAAGTTTTCTCTTTTTCTTTGATGGGGCAGCTCCTTTATCTGATTCTAAGTTGTTATGCACAATGTCAGCTTTAGGTGGATCTGGCAGTTTTGGTTCCTTCACATGTCCATTGGCAACCAATTCATCCTTTTGAGTGTCTCCAGTCTGAAGTTTTGCATCTGGAGTGGATTCTTCTGTCTGCTTAGGTGGGTCTTTTGCAGCATGGAAAGCTCGGGCTTTTGCCCTGTGCTTCTTTCCTTCAGCATGGAGAAGCAGGGCTTGCTTACTTGTAGCACTGGTATTGCAGAGACTGAAAATACAGAAATGCATCCAATGAACAATAACTCAGATCCAATCATAAGAAGTAACCACGAGTCATCTGTTGGGTTCTGCAACTAAACTCCCTATTCTTCCAATACTCTCTAAATATATTTATTAGAAAGAGAATTTTGCATGATATTTTGTGCACAAATAAATGAGAATTTAATCTAAAGTTAACATTGCGCTATGGCAAATTTTAAATTTTTGGGAGGGACGAATCAGATCAGGATCATAAGGTCATGCTTAGAAATCAGTTTGATGGCTAAAAAGTCATGCTTACAAATCAGGATAAGGTCATAAAGATGTCAACAAACCTACAAAACCAAGGTGGGCGCTCTGACAACCCAACATTTATATCAATATCAGGCTGTTGCTTTGAATTCTTGTTGGGCTTGGCAGTCAGACCATTCGAAGCGTTCCCTTGGCCCTTTGGACCATATTTTTCCTGAAAACAAAGGCAAACAAGTGATATTCTCAAGCCAGATAGCAGTATGCATCAAAGTTTATAACCAAGTTGACAAAAAATATTATAACAATAGTTAGCAAATGTGGCTGATTAATTTTGATAGATAATAAGAGAATTTATTCCAAGTAAATAGGCATAGCTCAAGTACACAGGAAGTATACAAGTGAGTACACCTAAATACAAGCGAAAGCAAAACAAAACTAAGGCAAAACATTACAAATATTCCCATCCCCTACAAGGTTCTTCACCCAAAAACTTAATAGTGCTAAAGAAAAAATCCCTGAATTTCCCCATATAACGTTCACAATCTTCGAAACACCTCCCATTTCTCTCTAACCTTAAGCACCAAAACAAAAACAAGGGGATCATCCTCCACATTGCCACACTGCCTCCAAATCCCACTAAACCTTGCCAGCTAGCCAAAAAGTCCACCACACACAAAGGCATCACCCAAGCAATGCTTACCCTTGCAAAAATCTCATTCCACAGCTTTGTCACCACCTCACAGTGAAGGAAAAGATGGTTAACAGATTCCCCATCTTTTTTACACATAAAACACCCATCAATCACAAATAAACCTCTTTTCCTCAAATTATCCGTGGTTAATATTTTCTCAAGAGACACCAGCCAACAAAAAAATGCAACTTTACAAGCTACCCTTGCTCTCCAGATACATTTCTAGGGGTATACTTTATCACCATGACTATTTAACACCTTGTAGAAACATGTTATACCTGAAGTGAGGAATGGAAGTGAATGGGAAAATTTAGTGAGGAAAACGAAGGAGATTATCGGTTCAAATTCCTCTATTTTTGCTCCTGGAAACAGTGGTGTTCTTAACAAGGGTGCTGCTAAGAGGGACTCTAAAGCAAAAGAGGCGAGTATGGTTAATCCTCAAAGAGGAGCTTCTTCCTCGCAAACAGCTCCTTATTTGTCTGCATTGATGGAAGTTGTTAATGATAATCCTGGCCCCAGTAACAAACATGCAAAATGAAATAACAAGAAGATGTAGTAGTGTCGAGGGCGAGGAATAAGAATGTTGGACCGAAGTAAGGGAATCAGAGACATCTTTCCAGCGATGAAGGTGACAGTTGGCATCCCACGATGTTGCAGAAATTTGGTGAAGTAGAAGGGTCATTTTGGCATGTGCAGGCAAAACTTCTTGGTTGGAAGGACAGGCTGGATTTGATGTTGAAGATGATTGACGAGGGACTGGGCTTAATTATGGGCCTGGTTTCAACTAGAAAACCAGATGGGTTAGTAGAGGAAAAGGGGAGGTTGTATGGACCCAAGGCTTCTAATGTCTACGTAGGAACTGGGCCTGTGAAAGGTCCATTCAAGAAGCCCGTTACACAAAAGAAGCAATCCGGCATTGGGCTTCAACGATCTACCAACCCGAGAAGAGAGCTGCGCCAGCTCAAGCCCGTGGTGGCTCTGCGACATGGTCTGTCATCACAGAGTGGGTCATCGGCGGCGGGCATATCTCTTGGAGGTTTCCCGGCAACAAGTTCTGCTACAGTACTCACAATGAAAGAGACCCTGAACAAGGCAAAAAATTTTAGAGATCAGCCCAAGAGGAGGAATGCTTTGCATTGTCTTCCCCTCACTTTTTCAGATTGCAAGGCATCAAGATGCAGCTGTGGCTGATTCTCTCTCTTTTTTGAATAATAGCATTCAATGGAAGGTTGATTTTGTGAGAAATGTGAATGGCTGGGAAGTTAATGTTAAATCTGATTTTTTTAGTAGATTATATGAGTTGAAGATTGTTCAAGGAAGGGAGGATAGATTGATGTGGATTCAGGAAGGAAATTCCAGATTTTCTGTTCATTCCTATTACAATGCATTAATCTGTCAAGGTGTATGCGACTACCCCTGGAAAAGCATTTGGAAAGCTAAGGTGCCGAGTAAGGTAGCTTTTTTCTGTTGGCCGGTGTCTCATGATAAAATTCTGACTACCGAAATCTACGGAAGCGTGGACTTTGTGTCGTAGATTGGTGTTCCATGTGCAAGAAAGATGGTGAATCAGTAAATCACTTGTTACTCCATTGTGAGGTGGCTAAAAGTTTGTGGCATGAAATTTTTGGAAGGGTGGGTATTGCTTGGGTGATACCTAAGCAAGTAGTGGATTTACTAGCTTGTTGGAGGTGTAGAGAGGAGTCAATATCAACATATTGCTACCATATGGATAATGATTCATTTGTGTTTGATGTGGTGTTTATGGCTAGAGAGGAATGGGAGATGTTTTGAAGATAAAGAACGGTCGCTGGAAGAAATTAGGGAATTTTTTTTCAAAACTTTATGTTTTTGGGTGAAGGCTATTGTAATGAATGGTGAAGATATTCTGGATTTATTTTAGTCTGTTCTGTCTTTTTAGCTACTGTATGTAGGTATTTCCTCTTGTATACCTCTTGTATACTTGGGCTATGCCTATTCTTGGTAATAAAACTCTTATTAATTAAAAAAAAAAAAAAAGCTAGCAAAACATAAATTCCTTTGTTCCTATTCTTATTAACATAATCTGTTACTTATCAAAATAGTTTTTATATAAGTAATAAGATATTTTATTGATATAGAATAGGCATAGCCCAAGTACACAGGAGTAAACATGTGATTGCACTTAGTTAGGAACTAGCAACGGTTACAAGGAAATCATGAAAGTTGAGACCATTAAAATCTTTAGCAATTGCCCATATAAATAGAGTCTTCCAGAAACACTGAAACTCTTCCAAAGAGCGCTCTCGATCCTCAAGATTTCGGTCATCCTTTCACTCCAAATACACCAAGTAGGAATATGGGAGCCATCTTCCACACAGCTGCAATCTGGGGTATCCACCTAATCCCTCTCCAACTAGCTAATAGATCAACCAACTTCCTCAGCATAACCCATGCTAAACCCATTTTTCTGAAAAAATAATTCCATATGGCCCTTGCAAACTCACAATGTAGAAGCAAATGATTAAAATAGTGGTAAAGGCGAACTTGTGTGCATGAGCCCCATGCCACAAGTTCAATTCCTCTAGGGATCAAACTATGTTTTAAGTGGGAGGGCCATGGCGGTGGGTTGCTGTGCTAGTCTCTTGGGGATTTAGGTTCCATAGGTGAGCACTTAGGACTCTACCGTGGGGTGGTTCCCCGTCATAAAAAATAAATAAATAATAACAATAATAGAAAATGCCCCAATATAGGTGGGATTTCAGATATATTCGATTCAAAGATAGCATAAGAGACTCAAGTACTTAACTTTGCATGATAATTACACAAAGTTTTTGACGCAGGGAATGTCATTGCAAACCCAAAATCATAACACCTAAAAACTACCGTCAAGACTTTCTCTGGACGCATTGAGAAACCAAATGCTCACACATCTCCAAATGAGTTATCGATTTACAAACTTTTTATCATTTGATCCGGACCAAAACCATGTTTGCTATCGACTAAATCCACTACTTCACTCCCAACCAAGGCAATCAACGCATTGATTTTTCTCTGAAGGAAAAGAAAGCATCGATCTCAAGTTTGTTGACAATTAAAACAGAAAAAATAAGAAACGAGACACGCACCGCCTCAGTGATACACTGCGTGTGGCCCTGAACGCTCTGCTGCCCGAAAGTTTGTCCGCAATCAATGCAGGAAAGCTGCACGATTAACCAAAGTTAAAAAAAATTATGACTGACGTTCAATTCAAGCAATAAAAATAAATAAATAAATAACTCCGTTTGGTTCCTGAGAAGAGAGAGGGGGGGGGGGGGGG
>QEOT01006790.1:45088-84981 GCA_003123785.1 Pterocarya stenoptera
TGACTCGCTGCATAGAGAAAGACATAAGCGTCATACGCTATTCCCTCTCATCCGGTGTATACAAATGTGAACTTCATATCAAAGTCACATATATACAATACATTTCGGGCAACTCTCCCATACCAATTTCTATATGCCTCATGTACTGATGTTGGTACTACGGCGTGCATCATAGTGTAGTCTATCGCTCCAATGCATTATTGTCAATTCAGAAATAAAATCATTTGTAAAAAATTACATTAAATATATTTAATTATGGTTTCAAATCTAGTAGTTTGAAAAATAATTTTTTATTGTAAATAACTGAGAATTCCTTACCGCAACCATAGAATATTTCGGTTGTTTCTTGCAATATATGGATGCACATCGTCTATGAAATTTGGCCTGATAATATGTCTCCCAAGCTCACATAAGGCATTCATCACCCTTCTTACATATTTCTTAATTGTTTTGGTCGAATGTTGAAATCTATCACCAACAATTCGTTGGGCATGTGCGTGGCCTACAATTACGTAAAATATTACGACAGATTCTTCCACGATCATCGATCATCTAGAATCACGTAAAAAGTGATTTCCACGTAACAACGAGCATAATACGCGAAATGTTGATACCTCTATCCGAAACATGCCTTTACAATTATCCAGATGTCTATTCAAATTTTCTATAATATACTCATATCCTCAAATGTCTATGTTGTGTTGTGGCATTCGACGATGCCATCCCAGTTGACATAGTGTGATCCTAATAACAACTAATAGCTCAAGTGCTTCGTACTCATCACCATTAAAAATCACTTCATCGTCATTACTTACATCTTCTCCACACTCTACTGACTAATCAGGTTCATCATTCATTATCTATTACACATTCAATGAAGTTGTTATAAAAATTACGTTACAATGTTATAGCTTATAATATACAAAATAACATATAGACGGGTAGGAATATGGATGAAGCTTGAACGGTTTGAAGGCGAGGTTAAATTTATTTTTTAAGTAGTTTCGAAAATGAAATAAATAGTATAAAGTAAACATAACTTCATTATATAAGAAAATAAGTAAACTATCATTTAGAAATAAGTAGACATCTCTTGCAGCAAGAACAACATGAAAATTAACATAAAAAAACCTACATAAATTGTACTAATATAGACCATAGTTATACTTATACTAATATAGTTATACTAAATCGCTATAAGTTTATAACTAATAGTCTAATACTAATATATAATTATACTAATAGTGTAATATTAATACTATTATATATTTATATAGTCTAATATATTATATAATTATATAATATATTAGTTTATAGCTAATAATAATATATGTCTATACTAATAGTCTAATATTATTATATTAGTACTATTATATAGTCTAATAAATTAATAATCACTATAACTAAATTACTATAGTCTATAACTATGTATCAAATGTATTACAAATATATATAAATTATAATTATCATTTAAAAAAAAAAAGAATCATCTAAACATTGAAGAAACGGAAACCAACAGGAAACGGCGTCTTTTCCTCTATACCAACTGGAAACGACGCCGTTTAGACTTCCAAAAAGCACAATAAACCCTAAAAGTAAAATCGAACCTAGCACTCTGCCCCACTCGCCTCTCTGCCTCTACCTCGCCTTTTTGCCTCGCCGCTCGCCAAAGGTAATGTTTCTCTATTTTTTTTTTAATCATTCCATTACTTGTTAGATTTAGTCTTTTAGATACATACCTGAATCATTTCGGCCATGTAAGGGGGAAAGAAAAAAATAAGACCTAATCGAACCTGGGTTCAGGGACAGAGTAAGGGGAAGGGAAAAAAAAAAAAAGAGTAGAATGTTACAGCTGGGAAGGAGTTGATCAGTTTTTTTATCCAAAAAATTAATCAAGAGCATGAATGTGGTACTAATTTCCAATATCAAAGAAAAATGAATTAATCCTACAAGTATTCTCAAGCGTGCATGAAAACCATTCGTTAAATGTAAGCAGTGAGCACGAGAGAGAGAGAGAGAGATGAATATTAATGTCTATATATAGTGGATGTAAAGTTTTATTAATTTTATTTTTGTATATATACCAGCTCTGATGAAGTGCTTACTCCATATATATATAGTTATAACATGTTTTAATAATTTTATTTTTGTTACTACAGATAGATCCTTCAAATGAAACACCCGGCGATGTTCTACCTTCAATGGAAATGACTCAAATGAGTCAAAGGACCATGGAATTAATAGCGATTAATGATCCGCTTTCTCCCACATCTAATGTAAGTAAGCCATCAATTGGTCTTGGGAGTGATAGGAAAAGATCTATAACTTGGAATTATTTTACAAAAATTAATACTGAGGATAAGTCAAAACCTAGGGCTGCATGTAACCTTTATGGGATGACTTATGCTTGTGATACTAATACAAATGGCACAAAAAATATGTTGGGGCACTTAGAAGGAATATGTGAGAAGTCTCNGGGCTGCATGTAACCTTTATGGGATGACTTATGCTTGTGATACTAATACAAATGGCACAAAAAATATGTTGGGGCACTTAGAAGGAATATGTGAGAAGTCTCCACTTAGGAAAGTAGATAAAAATCAATCTATATTGAGTTTCCAGTCTGGATCAAGTGGTGGGGAGTTTGTACCTATTGCTTTTAATGTTGAGGCTTGTAGAGAAGGCTTAGTAGAAATATTGGTTGTTGATGAGCTTCCCTTTAAACATGTGGAAGGGGAAGGGTTTAAGAAATTTATGTTAAGAACGTTGAGGAGGATGATAGTGAGGATGATGATGGTGTTACACCTAATGAGTTGGGTAAAGGAAGGGTATCCAAGTTAGGGCCTCCAACCAAGGATGATTGGAATAAGAGTAGGTTGGTTGTAAAATTTCTAAAACTTTTTTACGATGCAACCTTGCATTTCTCGAGGACCAATTATGTCACTTACAACAATTTTGTATTTGAACTAGCGACAATTTAATCTGCAATTAATTTAGAGTGTGTGGAAGGGCCTTATAATTTAAGGGCAATGGCATTTAGTATGAAATCTAAATGTAAGAAGTATTGGAGAAATTTTAAAAAAATGAATCTTTTGTTGTATGTTGGGTTGGCTCTTGATCCTCAATATAAAATGCGTTGTCCAACATTTATTTTTGAAAGAATATATAAAGATAATAGTTCAAAATTTTTTATGTTGGTGGATCGGGTTAAAGATGCCTTGACTCATTTATACAATGATTATTGTGAAAATGATTGAAGTGATATTGGAGCACAAGATCAAACTATGAGCCAATCAAGTGAGGGAGGGGCTAGTAGTCCAAGTTCAACTGCTGGGGTAGGTCAAGGTGATTTCAGATCATTTATCCGTGCACAATTGAAGAAGCGTTTGGAGTCGGAGAACTCTTTAGAGAGCAAATCTGAACTAGAGATATATTTATCTAAAAAATGTGAAGAAGATAATGTGGGATTCGATTTGTTGAATTGGTGGAAGATTAACTCCATTAGATACCGCATACTTTCAAGAGTTGCACGGGATGTTCTTGCCATTCCGACATCTACAGTGGCCTCTGAGTTGGCTTTTAGCACTGTAGGTCGAGTACTTAATCCTTTCTGCAGTAGTCTATCTCCACTTATGGTAGAAGCTCTTATTTGTACATAAAATTGGTTTCGTTCTTCTGCCTTAATTAACATTCGCACTTTAATGGTTGAGGTTGAGGAGTTTGAGAAAATTGATACAGGTATATAGCATCATTCACCTTTTCTTTAACTATTTCTAAAGTGTAAATAGTTTGAGAAAATTGATACAGGTATATAGCATCATTCACCTTTTCTTTAACTATTTCTAAAGTGTAAATCATATTAGTAATTTGTTTTAATTATTATGTTTTTTTTTTCCCTTTAATGTAGAGCTCATGGAAGACCTAGGGTAGGGAGTTCTTCAAGACCTACTTTTTTAGTTGGAGATAATTAAATTTAAGGTAGATCAACTTGTATAACATCTTTCCTTAAGTTTTTTTTTTTCTATTTAATGAATTACTAACTTTTTATTGGAAATAATTGCTTGATTTATTTTCATACAATTGTAAAGTTTGTTGAATGGACTATTGGAGTTGGTGGCTTGGTGCATTACTATTGGTTTTAGTTGTAAAGTTTTTTGTTGGATGTTCTAAGTTATTGTAATTTGGATTTGTAATTTGGACTTGTAATTTATTGAACTTTTAGCCTTGTAATTTAGACTTTTAGTGTTTGGACTTGTAATTTGGACTTTTAAACTTGTAATTTGTTAAACTTTTGGACTTCTAATTTAGACTTTTGAACTTATTTTATTTCATAGGCTTATAGAAGATTTCTTTTTATTGAAGATTTTTTATTTCAGTTTTTGTAGTAATATTTATAAGCTTGTAGAAGTTTTTTTTAGTAAAACAGATTTAGTAAATCAGATTTTTTTTAGCAAAGCAGATTGTTATTTAAGTTGTTTTTGGTAAAACATATTTTTTTAGTAAAACAGATCTTTTTAATAAACTGTCAAACTGTGAAACTTACAATTTAAAACAGATTTTTCATGATAAACTGTCAAACTTACAATTTAAAAAGATAAAAAAATCAGACCTGACCGAACCGAAAACCAGTAAGACCGGAAGTACTGATTTATGAGAGTAACCGATGTGTAATTAGTTTTGAAAATGCAAGACCGGTATATATTGGTCTGGTCCTAAATTTTGTCCAAAATCAGACCAGACCGGATTAGTTACACCCCTACATGAGATGAATTTGGCATGCATGCCATATATACACACACACATACAAACTTTATTCTTCAAAGCACAATCAAGGGAATTATGTTGGAATTTACTGTACCTTGCAAAGATTTGTCTGACAATGCCAATGGGTTCCTATATTTTTCTCGGTTAGAACATCATGTTTTAAAAAATTATTATTATTATTATATTTATATTATCTCTTTGTACACCTTGATAAATAAGGTGAATACAAATTCATGATCTAATCCAATATTTATTAAAGTCCTCAGACGTCATGTGGTCAATCAGCCCTACATTTCCGACTACCAATATAATAACCCATGAGATCCTGAATAATAACCCATGCGATGTCTACTAGAAACTACAATGCAGATGCTCTTTGATGTAAAAGTTATCCAGCAATAAAAGCTTCTCTACTCACCTGTTCATGCAATAAAAACCTTTGTACACCAGAACAAATATTTATACAATTTCTTATATCATTCCACCTGCTACCAGCAAAGTCATCCAGCAATAAAATCTCATACCAAAGTCTCCCTTGCTACAAACAACAGATATTTTTTTGTATTTATTGTCACATATCCTCATAAGTATTTATTTTCATGTATTTATATTTGATGTAAACTCGTTATAAGGAAACATCCCAAATCAGTCAGCCATATAGATTTCTATATCAACCATTTCAAACAATACTAATAGCAAATAGTATCTCATAAAGTACGTTCACATAAAGTAATTAATAATCTCTAATGCAGAATGACATAAAGTAGGAAAAATAGGAATCAACAACGCATGACTTATGCTCATCATCCATGGCTAAAAAGTCCTGCAGGACAACGAGATCACGTAATCCGTCGAATGCACGAAAAAAGTTATTTTCCAGCAACTTCGGCTGAATCACTTGTAGCAAAGCCACACAATGTGCGAATAGATCCAATCTATCATCGCTGTCTATGATCGGCGTCGAGCCCTTGCTACGCTTTGCTGTGGAAGCCTGAGCTCTCTCCTCATAGCACTTTTGTTGTGCTACTGTTGTTTTCCTCATCTCATTGATGGAGTTCAATAACTCCTCATCGACCTGGCTGCTTCATCCTCCCCTTATTTTTACGGCGACATGACGAGTGTGTCGATGGTCCCGTAGAAAGTGTTCCCATGGAAACGTCTATGTCATCAATACCAACCTCCACTCTCGACTGCGTGCCTAGTGTAGGGCCCCGACATCGCATCTTTGCATCAACCTGACGCTTTTCGTCACTAGTTGGCACTGGTTCGGTTGAAGAGTGGTGAAGTGTCCTAATGGCGACAGACGCGCCAAAAATAGTGCAAAGCTCTGCATACTTTGGGAACCCCGCGTTCTGAAAATACTTCCAGTCTGATTTCACCTAGTTCAAATATATTAAGTCACTTCAAAGATATTAGTTGCCAAAACAATGAAATAAATTGAAGGAAACATGTATTGATGTAGTAACTTGGCTATTTTTTCATGTAAATTTAATTAGCTTACCTAATGAAATTTGCCCAATGCTCGTCACTAGCTATCACCGTTTGAGTGTCAGTGTCCCATCACATACCCATTTGGCCCATCAGATCGGTAAACTGTTGCTGCCTCTTCTTCAGCTTTTGTATTTTTCCCTTTAGTTGGTTCGCATCAAACGCCTTTGTATCCAAAACACTAAGGTGTTGAGTGTATAAAGTATGGTCCATACTTGCGATCTTCCCTGCCCATAGTGCATCACTAATGGTGTCCAATACATCATCTCAATCAAAATATCCTCCATCTTATCCGCCCATAACTCACGATCAATGTGTGTATTCTCTGGATCATCTATGTGAAATAGCTAAAACTACAGATCAAGGATATATAGAACATAGCCATGTGAAAGGATGATGAATGCAGATGAAAGATAAATATACAAGGCTAGTGATTAATTGTAGTAACTAATATGAATTAATGCATATGAAAATATGAACATTCTATAATTTATAAACAACGAATGTCGGCCATACTTGTCAATGGTGAGTTACTCGACACGAACGTAGGTTGTAATGTTAGGAAAACAACAAACAAGTTTAGAACTGGCATTAAATATAATTGGTAATGTGAAAACCCCCTCCCTCCAAAATATACCATGAAATGTAAGTATTTAAGTTCGAGAACTTCAAAATAATCTAATTTCAATTATCATATTAACTTGAAAATAACCCCAGCTAAAATGGAAAAGCAAAGAACGGGATTTAGACAAGGGTTCCTATAGTTCAACCAACTGGACAAGCAAAGAACATGATTTAAATTAACCATGAATGCCTATTAAATAACATTCATGGTTAACTATGTCATTTATCACATTAAGTGAAGAGAAGCCAGAGATAGCAGGGAACTAATAACAAATGGATTATGGACACCAAGATTAATAACCCCCAAACCTTTTTCAAATTATAACATAGCTCAGCCTTACTTGGTCAAATTAGAGCATAATCTTCTTTTAAGTATAAGCTCATATTGGGGATTAAAGTTGGGTTGAGTTCAGAGCACATAGTTGCTAAGCATAGTATGTTGTTAGTAAATTCTATTACAAGGAAATAGAAGCACATTTATGAGTATAAATGGAGGTGAGAAATTTAAAATGGACATCCTACTTACAATAAATAATTTGTCAGAGTAGCATTTATCATTCTATTACTTCCTTCTAGCACGTTGAGTAGATAGTCAGTACATTACTTCAAAACAATTCCATAGTTTCCTTTATCTTTTTAAAAACAAAACCCCAGGTTGCTAATCGTCCTTTTGTAATCTAGGTTCAGGGTTTTCAACATTCACTAACCTGAGCTAGTAAAAGTAGAAGTAAATATCAACATTCATAAATATTGTAAGTTTAGGTGATCCAGATGTTTATTGCCCCCAACCTTAACAAAGCAAGCACCTCCAACATACTGTTTTAGTTGTCTATCAATTGTTTCTCCTAATAAGTACTGTGTTTCAGATAATTTCATATGATCAAAAAAAAAAAAAAAAAAAATTCAAAGTTTGTTATGTCATCTAATATTTATATTAATCATAAAAAAACTTATTCCTATGGTCTAGATACTCATTGCTTGCAAGTTTTCAAATCTATTGATCAAAGCTAATGAAGGAAAATAATAAATCTTCTTGTTGAGTGAGTGTTAAAAACAACACATTTTTTGAATTTTCACTTGTAGACAAAAACCTTGAGAGAATCAAAGAACTAATTGTTTGATCCCCATCCAAATCACCCAAAGCAAAAGCAAGGGAAATTGAGCCAAAACCAGAAATTTTTGAGCATATATATGAGGATCTTAAGATGTAGATATCCTACACCAGGAACTAAGTACAGACGATATCAGTAGAATTTCTAACTATTTTAGGAGTTGCCGAAAGTAATTCAAGAAATAATACAAAACAAAAAACTAAGCCAAAGCATATTCAAGACGACATAACACAAACTTAAGATGTGAGTAAATGGAACTAAGTTCTAACACAAAACTACTTTGATATCACAATGATTTAATAACACACCAATGAGTTATAACTCAAATAGCACCTCCTCTCCCTAAGATTGAGCTAGCACGTCCTTACCCTAAGAACATGGTGGAAGGTGAACTCATAGGTTCAAAACTCACTTAAAATGTACCAACTAAAAGAAAAGGTTTAAATATGATTGAGGTATTTAAAGGGTTACACCGTTAGAATTCTAAAAGACAACTTCTCACATTTAATTTTACAAAACATTTTTTTAGATCATGTCATCATGCCCCGGTGGTTTGGCATAATAAGCAATATATCCCAACCACCTCTCATTAAATTGCTTATTCCATTATCGCCTATCCTCATAATGCCCTAGTACTCATAATGCAGTTCATGCCATAACTTGAACTGAAGCCATTCACCATAGATGGTGGGTAAGAGTTTTTGCTTCTTCTTGTTTTTTGTGTTTGTTTTTGCCTTTTGTGTTTGTTTTTGCCTTTGTGTTTGTTTTTAAATTTTAATACTTTTTTTTTTCTTAGTAAACAAAGGTTTGTATTTTAACACTCTTCTTGATAAGATTTGAAACCAAAGACTTAACTTGAGTATAGAAAAGTTGGTATCTCTCAATTGTCAGTACCAAGTTACATTGTAACGCCCCTCCCACCGCCCCACAGTTGTCCAAGCACATCCACCAATATATTTCCCATGCTAAATCAATTAAAAAAATATAAAATATTATTTTTCCAATGGCTACTAATATTCATGCTTTTCAACCATTATACTGATCGGGTTGGGCCCAAATATTTTATTTATGAGAGTTTTCTCCTTTGTTTTACCAAAATAACACATTGCTCCTTTAAAACTTAGTTTGAAATTGACTTTAATCTTGTATTCCAGGCCAACGTAATTGACATTAGATGCTAATTGACATATTAAATTTTATGACATCTTTTGCACTATACTACCATTTTATGAAACCATTTTGATATGAATATGAAAAACGTAAAAACATATTATTAGCTGAACTACTTTTGAACTTCATTGTATGTCTCTCAAGTTTTTTCAAAACATATAATTTAGTTTTTTTTTCCTACTTAGCTAGATAAAAGTGTTGACTTTATTTAGAACGGTCATCCTTTCGGTACAACACAAGATTTTACTTCAAGTATTGTTTAAGGTATGGCATCTCATGTTTCAAATTCTTGTAAATTGATTGAGCTTAGAAAGCTCAGGTGTGGATTTAGTGCGTGCCAACATGTAAATAAGAACAAATTTTAGATCTAGACCAGATGACATATAGAATCATTGGGAGATATTTACATATAGGGGTAAGTATTAAGCGATGGGACTTCACATGGTGGTTCTATGAGTCAAATTCTCACAAAAACTGATGTGCTTACTCACATGTCATTGGAGTCTAATGCTGTTCTTGATGTTCACAAGATTGCTTGTGGTGTGCAACATGTTGCTCTTGTAATAAGGCAAGGTGAGGTTTTTACTTGGGGAGAGGAATCTGGAAGTAGCTTGGTCATGGGATTGATAAAGACTATAGTCGTCCCTATCTTGTTGAGTTCCTAGTAGTTACTAATATAGATTTTGTTTCATGTGGAAAGTATCATACTTGTGCTATATCTACATTTGGTGATTTGTTTACTTGGGGTGATGGTACCTATAATGCTGGACTTCTTGGTCATGGAACAGATGTTAGCAATTGAATACCTAAAAGGGTTACTAGTCCATTAGAAGCACTTCAGGTTTTATTTGTTGCATGTGGCACATGGCATTTAGCATTGGCAACTTTCAATGAAAATTTTTTCACATTTGGTGATGGAACATATGTTGTTTTAGGACATGGAGACCGCGAGAGTGTTTCATATCCCAAGGAGGTACAATCATTGAGTTGAGTGATTTTTGTTGCCTTGTTAGTAATTTTGTAAAGGGTTTGGGAATAATCGAAAATGAAAAATTAGCAAACTCAAAACCACTAGAATACATCACGATAATGCTATGGTTCATTCTATGTGCACAAGCCCTATAGATTCCAACATAGAACATGATAAAAGCATAAAGGACAACTCTGCATCTTCTCTAGAGGCATCATGCTCGGCCTCTTCTTGTTCGGACTTGTCATGTGAGTCCTCTTCATCATCACTATCTTCTCTAAGTACAAAAATTTGTCATTTCTTGCACTTGTGCTCCCAACTCCACTTTTCCCCACACTTGAAGCAAATCCCTTTCTTGATTCGGTCTTGGACCTCCTCACGAGAAAGCTTTCTTACCTCTTTGGTCTTGTCAATGGTTGAACTCTTCACTACCTCCTTACCTTTCCATCTTGGTTTGCAGAGGCTTGATCTTGCTCCTAATGCTCTCCCTAGTTTGGTGTTTCTCCATGTAGTAACTCTCCTCAAAGATCTCGGCCATCCTCATGGCCTCTTGTAAGTATGTTAATTGCTTCAACTTCAACTTCAACTCCTTGGCCAACCAAGGCCTCAAGCAGTCAATGAATGTACCAAAAAGTGCTTCTTCAGACCATCCTCTCAAAAGGGTTTGCAATTGGAGAAATTCTTCTATGTCGTTGTGCACCTTGCCTTCTTGCTTCAATTTGGCCAATTGACCGTGGTGGTTGATCATGGGTGAAGGGCCGAATTGCATCAAGAACTCCCTTTCGAAAGACGTCCATCCTAGTTGCCTTCTTTCCTTATCATATTGAGCCTTGACCCATCTCCACCATTTGCTCGCCTTGCCATCTAGAAAGAAACAAGCGATAGAGACTCTCTCGTCTCTTTTCACATCACAAACATGAAAGTAATGGGCTACCTTGTCAAGCCACTCGTGCGGATCTCCTCCATCATACCTCGGAAACTCCACCTTTGGCTTCCTAGGTCCTCGGTCATAAGGTCGATTCCCTCTTCAATCATAATTATAATCATTGTACCTCTCATGACCTCTGATGGTCGTGGAACCTATTTATTCTCTCGTTGTACTCGTCTCGGCGATAAGGTCTCTCGTGATCTCTAGGTTGTTCAACTTTGGGTCCCATGTCACCACCATAATTAGCCCTCACATCTTAAGGCTCCTTTCTAGGATCCTAGATCTCCCACCATCTCAAATCAATCTCTCCACAACCGCAATTTGAGTCTCCACTAGGCCTCCCGTCCTCAAATTGTCTTTTGAGGTCTCAGTCCTTGTATGGATTCGGTCACACTAGTCTCAAGGCCTCTCTCGTATTGTTGTTGATTTTGAGGTTGGTCTCCATGTGGTGTTACGATTGGTGGCACATCTTGGTTTCCTTGGGGTGGTTGATCCCCACGGATTCCATTATGTGGCATGTTGGCCTTCATCCATCACCTCTGTAGTCGCTCCATGTTGTGGTTGATCTCCATTCGCATGTCCTCTATAGCCCTCTTATTCTCCTCCATAGCTCTTGATTGGTGGTTCAAGGCCATTTGAAGCTCAACCATGGTGGCTGTCATACCATAAAGTATGGATGCCATCTTGTTGGTGTTCTCCTCAAGGGATTGGAGTCGATCCTGATTGGATCCACTATTCCCTTGTGTATTCATGATGTTGGACCACTTGTGAATCACCTCTCAATGAAAGCACTAATTATGGTAAGAGCCTCGATCTAGCCCTTAAACATAAGCCTTGCTCTCCTTAGATCTGAACGATGAAACCTCCTAGACCGATCGAAGGAAACACAAGATCTCCTCCCACAAGCCTAGATCTGACAATATGAGGTTAAAGGTTGGTGTTTGGGTTGATTGAGGGTTCGGGTAAGTGTTTGGAATATAAGCAAGAAAATAACATAGAATTGAGTCACTTTTATTCACAGATTGTAAAGAGTCACTCTCTACAAGGGATTCACGAATTGCATTCTCAATAGCCCAAATGTAGATTAAATCACCCTAGCACAAAAAATCTAAAGAACTAAACAAGCTAGCAGAAATTTGTAAAAGTCAAAGACTGAATAAAAACTAGGCCACAAGTCCTTTCTAGCGAAGTCCTAACACAAATAAAATGCTAAAAGCTAGGAAAATAAAGTCTAAAAAATAGGAGATAAAGTCTAAAAGCTAGGGGATAAAGCCTAAAATGTAGGGATAGGCTTATCCCCTCTTGGTGGCTGGCCACATAGTGACCTTATGGTGTCTAGGTTCGTCTTGGCTTCATCTTGGACTATTCCTCTCTCTCTGTCTCTCTTAGAGTTAATCTTGGACTCTACCTTATCTTGAATAATCACTTGAGAGTTCTGCTTGATCTTGTTTTTATTCTCTCCAACAACCTTATCTTCTAAAAGCCTTGAGTCCCTCTCATTCATGTCTCTTTGGTGGCCATGGGTTGGGCTTGCTTGGCTATGGCTGGTCGTGGGTTGGTCGTGGCCTTGCTTAGGCCATGACCTTGGCGTGGCTTGCCATGACATGCTGTAGGCTAGCTCGTGGGGCAAGGGTCATGGCCTGCTCGTGGCATGGGTTGTGGTGCAGCCAAGGCTAGGCCACGACCTGTCATGGGTTGAAGGTGCCATGGCTCGATCATGGCTGAGGCAAACCTCGACCTTGGTCGAGCCATAGTCTTTCTAAGACTTAGCATGTCCCCACCAAGTCTTCAGATGAGGCTGCTCCATTGCTCCTATTTTCTCTCCTTGCACCTTTTCTTCTAGGGTTCTTGTCACAGAGACAATGGTGCGTGGTAAGGTAAGATGCGTTATGGTGGATCTGTTCGTTTTCAGCATCTTCAATTTATAGATCGTTCTCGAGGCTTGAAATAGATATGAACCTTGCTAATAGTAGTCAATCTACTCACCGACAAACCCACTGCCCAAGTGAGAGAAAATCAAAACGAAATGGGCATTGCGTGGGTTGAGTAGGTTTTCAAAAAAGCCGAACCCACTGCCGTTGTAGAGGGCATGGGAGCCTTTCCTGTAAGTTTCAGGAGAGGAGAAGACCATTTGACTGAGCTTGGAACCAGCTGTCGCGAGAATGGTTTGCAGATCAAAATTGCACGGCGTTACAGTGACAGATGAGGAGAATCGATGGACTGATTGATGCAAAGATTCGCACTGAGTTGCTTACAATACGTAGGGCTTATAGGTCTCGAGATTGGGGAAGGAAGTAGAAGTAGTGGGTAGGCTGTTCTGTCGAGTTGCAAAAGCTTCCTCCATCGCTGATGGCTACAGGTTATAGAGGGAAAAGCTATGGAAAAGAAAAAGGACAAGCACGTGGTGTCAGTTTTTTTTATCAGTGTTTAGGTAATTTCAAACAGAGTTTGGAAAATCTGAGTTCAGATGGGTAAAGATGTAAATGAGGGTTTGTTTTTAGGATATATCTATCCGTACGATCTAAGTTGAGTTTGTCTCAACTCAATTGTGTCTCAACTCACAGAATAAACAAGGCCTCAGTTGATTGTGAGAAAGGAACATGTACTTATATAGAAGTGCTATGCATTTCCTTCAGAACTCCAACTTTGGCTGACCACCCGATCTAACTCTATATTTGATGGAATCAGAAAGTCAAAGTTTGGAATTGGAATTTGGAGTCCGAGTTGGAGTTGGAGCCGATATTCGCTTCAAACTTTGAACTCCGACCTTGCAAAAAATACATTTTCGACTGCCACTTGTAATTGTCACTTTTAATTCGAATATATGCCATGTCTCTTCCTACCTTTTATTTGTGGCTTTTTATTTGCTTTTTATTTGTTTTCTTCTCACGTCTCTGCCGCTCCTAATTCCAATGTAAAGAAAAGGTATCCTTCCTTCCCAAGCTACCTTTCACACCATTCGGATTCTCAATGTCTACCAGAAAAATTCATTTTTATTTGTTTTCTTATGCCACTTTTTCTTCCAAGTAACCAAGTTTCCTTTTATTTGTTGAGTATTATACATACAATATATTTTTATAACACATTTTACAATAATATCGTTAGATAAGAATATTTTTATAAAATAATATTAGTATAAAAATAATATTAGTTTTATAAAATATTTTATAAAATTATCTCTCATTTCATATTATTATAAAATATGTTATGAAAAATATTGTGTTCTTATTTGTTTAACTGCACACAACTCTCTCTCTCTCTGCGCTATGAGATTCTTGGCTTGGCACTAAAGAAAATGATATTTTTTATAAAAATATTTTAATATCAAACCGAGTTGTATAAAATTATGTTATTTTTATATAATAATATTTTAAATTGAGGATAGTTTTATAAAAATATGGTATTTTTATGAGTCATGCTAGGCTGCTGGCCAAAAATGACTACTGAGCGTACCGCCTAGCATAAATTTATATATATTTTTCATATTTACATATTTAATTATTTTTAAAAAATAAAAAAATATATCAATATACTAAAAGTCATTTTCTTAATTATTAAGTTAAAAAAAAATTAGATATACGAAGCAAACGGCAAATTAACATTTTCTTATTTTTATAAATTATTATATAAAAAATGCACAGAGTTGTGAAAATAATTAAACGCTTATTTTCTTTTTCAATAAATAAACAAAATTAGGGAGATTACTCAGTAAAAAAGTATAAAAATAAAAATAGAGAGGCAAGTCCACCGCACGTGAATAAGTAGACCAAAGACAAAAGGAAAGAGCAAGAACAGTGGACTAGGGTTCGTTCGTTGGTGCTCGTAGCCTCGTACTGGCAAAATGAAGCTGGCAGGCCTGAAATCCGTCGAGAACGCCCACGATGAGTCGGTGTGGGCGGCTACGTGGGTCCCGGCCACCGATACCAGAGGTGCCCTTCTACTAACCGGGTCTCTGGACGAGACTGTGAAGCTCTGGAGGTCAGACGAACTGGTCCCGGAGCGCACTAACACGGGCCACTGCCTCGGCGTTGCGTCCGTGGCGGCTCACCCCTCTGGCCTCATCGCCGCCTCGGCATCTCTCGACAGCTTTGTTCGGGTCTTCGACGTAGATACCAACGCTACCATTGCCACTCTCGAAGCTCCGCCATCTGAAGTCTGGCAATTGCGCTTCAATCCCCAGGTAATGGGACCAACTATCCCTTTCTTTTTCTTAAGAATTATCTCTATTTTCTCTTTTGGTTTATGAGAAGTGGTTGAACAGAAAAACAGCTGAGTTTCGATTTATGCTTTTTTTTTGCCCTGTTGAACCTAATTCAAGTTTGTGGGCTTGGTCCTGATATACCCAGAAATCGTTAGTGTTTCTGTAAAATCGCATTGTTCGTAATTTTTTGTTTCAAATCGTGTGTTGAGCTTCAATAATGTTAGTTATTAGTAGTTCTCTTTTGTATACTCCTGAGCTATGCCTTTGAACTTGTTTTAATAAAGGTTTTTTTTTTTTTTAATAGGTAATAAGAGATTTTATTCCAAGTAAATAGACATAGTCCAAGTACACAGAAGTATACAAGAGAAATAAAGTTTTATTTTACGTATAAAAAAATCAGTTTTATTTTTCGTCTTGGTTTTTTGTGGGCGGGGGTGTTGTATAAAAAGAGCTATCTGGTGGCTCATGAAAGTTGAAAGCTTAGTGACGCAGAGCATCGGTCTTTTTATGTGTTTAAATTTACTTGTAATCGATCTCAGGCTAGGTTCATAGGAAAAATAGCGTATTTTAGTGCATTCGTATTTCCGAGCCTTGAATATGTTTTTCCTCTCTCTCTCTCTCTCTCGCTCTCTCTCTCCAATTAGCTTGTACATGAATTTCTTCTACTTTTTACAATGATGGCTTTTGGTTCTATGCTTCATTCTCATTGGAATCGAGGAACTAAGTTTGAGTCAGTTTATTACTTGCTATGTGATTGGTTTAGTTTTTGTTGCTAACCTCGAGTAGTTCATGAGAGAGGCGCCGTGGATTGACTTGGTTGATTGTTGTCGTGGTCTAATTTTTATCACATGTGCGTATTAAGTATAATGGTTTTTCAAATCTCTATCTTGCATCTGCCAAGAGCTCGTAAGGAATTTCAGCTTTGCTTTTCTAACTTTAGAAACACACTTGCATATTGGGAGCCCTCCTCTCTCCATACTGTTAGAATTTCAATCGGTGGCAATGCCAGCTTCTTAGAATCCATTCTTGGCCTTGGCCCTCCACTATCGTCAAGTTTTTTTTTTTTTTTTTGATAAGTAATATCGGCAAGTTAGAAGTTTAGAGTGACTTCAAAAGTTGGAATTTTTTGTCTTGTTCTGTAGTTGCACTTCTTGTGCTTATTTATATGAAAAAAAAAATGGTATTTGTTTTTAGCTTAACATCTATTCTTCTATGTTGTGTCTGTAAGTTGTACTTTGTATAGAAGATCAACATATTCTATCTAAATATAAATATTTGTTTTCTATTTTATCTAAATATCAACAGAGGTTTTGTTGCTCCACATTATTAAAATTCTTGAGAAAACACATGCCATGCCTAGATATTCATATAAAAAAGAGAGAACACATCTAAATAATTTTTATTTGAAAACGAGTATTTTTCTTTTATGTGTACATATGCAAGTAACAAGGATACTAGAAACTTATCAAAAAAAAAGTAACAAGGATACTAGAAGAATGAGTGTAGGGTCCAGCCCATTCACTCGAATCAGTTTTTGCACATAACAACACTCAAAGGTAGCTCTCATGTAATTATGCAAATCATCTATCACTTCACAGAGCTTAAGCTACTTTTAATAGGCTGCTAATGTCAGTTCATTAGAAGACTTGAACATTATGGGCTAGCTGTGCATTTGAAAATAGCAAAAAGAGAGAAGATAATGTGTTAATATTCAAAACTCAGGACTATGCCTATTTCTTTGAATAAATTAGTACTTATCAAAAAAACTCAGGACTAGCTGAGAGAGAAAGAAGATCAGGGAACATGATGTTAAACAGCATGCATGCTGTTATGGTAGCTGAGTCAGGGGCATTGGGTAGCCATGAAACCATGTTGCCATTCTTTTTTGTCTGCTTAACAAATATGATTGGCTTCCTGTGCAGTTTGCACATGCAACTTGTACGTTAGATATGCCACCTTGTATTTGCAAGATGATCCAAGTTTTTCTTCTTTCATTTAAATAACTCTATATGATAAAAGTGGCAACTCAGAACCCTTGCCACCTTGTATTTACAAGATGAACCGGGTTTGTTTCTTTCCTTTACATGACTCCTTATGCTAAAAGTTGAAACCGGGCCTTTGCACTTCTTAAGAAATTCGTATAACTTATACATAAAAAAGGGTGGAATCTGGGAAGTCCATCATGAATATTTGTTGCAGACTTATGCTCACATAGCTGCCTTTCAGGGTTCCACTCTAGCAGTTGCTGGTGGGGGTAGTGCATCAATCAAGCTTTGGGACACTGCCACGTGGGACTTGGTTGCCACTCTACCTATTCCTCGTCCAGACGGTCCCAAGCCCTCTGATAAAAGTGGCAGCAAGAAGTTTGTCCTATCAGTTGCCTGGAGTCCTGATGGGAAGCGACTTGCTTGTGGCTCAATGGATGGCACTATCTCAATTTTTGATGTGGCTCGTGGAAAATTTTTGCACCACCTTGAAGGACACTTCATGCCTGTGAGATCTCTGGTGTACTCCCCCATTGAACCACGGCTACTCTTTTCCGCCTCAGATGATACGCGCGTGCACATGTATGATGCTGAAGGAAAATCCCTGGTTGGAGTCATGTCAGGTCATGCAAGCTGGGTATTGAGTGTGGATGTAAGCCCAGATGGGGCAGCTATCGCCACTGGCTCTAGTGACACCACCGTGAGGCTTTGGGATCTTTCAATGAGGGCGGCTGTGCAGACAATGAGTAATCATACAGACCTGGTTTGGGGAGTGGCATTTCGACCACCAGGAGGGAGCGGTGTTCGGGCTGGTCGGCTTGCTAGTGTGTCGGATGACAAGAGCATATCGCTTTATGACTATTCCTGAACTAACTGGCATGTCGAGGGTGTACACATAAAAAAAAATTGCTTTGTTAACTTGTTATAACTTAATGGTTACTAACTTTTTCATATTCGATCCCATAAAATATTTGGTTTCTTCGTTTGATCTTCTGATTGGCTATTGGTTTATTATATGAAAGATGTTATTCTTCGTCTTCTTATGATGCGGCATTAAATGATTAGTAGGTAAGTGAAATATCACAAGTAGCTTTTCAATCATTTAATACCGCTTTATAAGATGATACGAAGATGATGATTAAAAAAAGAATAATGATAGGGCTACTACTCTATTACTATCTATCTACTATTCTTTTTGTATTTGATTTTTTTAAAATTTTTTATTTTACTTAATGATTAAAAAAAGTGAATATTAGTAAAGTTATATATATTTTTTATTTTTTCTTAGTGATTAAGGATGTTAAAAAAATATTTAAAAGAAAATAATAAAAAAATAAAAAAATTTAAAATGCACTTGAGGGGTATACGGGTAGTAATCCTATCACTACTCTTAAGAAAAAATGATGAGAATAATTACCGCTAACTGATATAGTGCATATAAAGAGATTAACGAGAACACGTAAACCGGTAAACTCATATAACTTCACGTGATATATTAGATTTGCTTTATAATAAAAATAATTTTGTAATCTGAAATATCATATCAAAATACGTTAGTTTGAGAGTTTAATTTTAGAAAACTCATTCGTGGCGAAAACATTTCTCATTTTAAAATTGAAGTTTAATATTTTAGTGTTATAATTTATTTATAAATAGTCATATTTGGCGTATATTATTTAAAAAATTGTACACCCTCTGTGTGGCATCTTTTAATTCAACAGTGTAAAAACCACTCAGCCTTAATTCTAAATTTCTATGAATGTATATCCTAAACTTTTACACTCAACCTTCATTTTTTTTTTAATCCCATTTCAATTTTGAATGCAGTCAATTACGTGTTACAGCTTCACTTCTACATATTAAAGATCACTTTACGTCTGAAAAAGTGAAGAAAACTCCACATATCGTTTACTTCCATTTCCCCTGAGGAAAATATGGTATGTCCCATGATTTTATTTCCTCATTTTGACTGTTTTTGTATTTAATTATTTTTCTTCTGTTTAATGATTAAGGAATTGACTATTAATATATTGATATATTTTTTTAATTTTTAAAAATATTTAAATACATTTAAAAATTATAAAAAAGAAAGAGAAAAAAAATTAAAAAGTACAATTTACACTAAGGAGCACGCCCAGCATCACGATTGGGCAGCATAGTAGCAAGGTCATTTATACTTTTTTATTTTATAAACCTAGTGATTTCAAGATCGAAAAATATAAACCAATGGGTGCTGACATATTATTTATTAAATTTTCGTAAAAAAATGGAGCTTATAATTATTTACTTGCATCAAGTTTGGATCTTATCATATTGGATTTGTATTATATATCACTCAATCTTAATTGGTGTTGGAAAAATAAAACGAAAAATAGGAAATTTCGATAACAAAATATAATAAAATAACAATTTTGATTCCAAGACTTAATCGTAAAGACGATTTCTTTAAAACATATTTTGTTACATTTCAACGTGTTATAGAGTTTCGACATCCTCGAACTCATTGTTCTAAAATAACATTTTTCTAGACCAAGTCAAAACACCATTTTCTAAGAATACTAAGAGAGAGACGTGAGAAAAAAAATTATTATCTATTCTAGTTTGAAATATTGAACAACTCAATAACGTGACCATCCCAATTTAATTGTGACCATAAATTATTGCGTTATTACGTGAAATACTTTATAATGACTATTATTGATTGTAACTCGCATCATAATGTCTAATTTTAAATTTTAAATTTTTAAAAGCCTATTAAATTATTAATTATAATGCAGTCCAATAAGCACGAATATATATCAATGGACATTGGGTGCTATAAACACGATTATTATCAATTTTTTAGTTGGGCATATGAAATTAATTAATTGGATTGGAAGCTTTCTAATCATGGATTATCTTTACTTCTAATTAAAGCTTGATTATTCTTATGAAAAAAACCTAAAGTCATGATGAAGTCATGGCTTAATTAGATTTTGTAAACTCCTTGATTAATCAAACTCAATTTTATATGATATTTTTGCAAAATAAAGTCTTATTGGCGGTTTAGTTTGGGTACTCAGGTATTATCAGAATACTTTATTATTATTTATTATTTGTTACGTACTGTTCATTATTATTTACTATTATTCAATATTTTTTTATTACTTTTTTTATTATTATTCACAGAATATTTGAGAATACCTTACTATCAAATACAACCATATTTCAATAATAATGCGTTGGGTGTGTCGATAAGCAAGATTGCAAATAAAATTTTCATACAATATTTATTTTGTTATAACTTAAGATCAATATTATATCAGAATTTAAATATTCAGATAAACTGAATTTTATTTTAATTATTTGTAATTAATAATACGAAAAAATGTGGTCAAATTTAAGTCGACAATAGTTCAAGTCGTATACAAGTCAATCATAATCCCATGAATTTAATTGGACAAGGGTTTTTCTTGGAGAATATCCAGCCCTCCATCTCCGACGGATCCCAGCTGACGCACTTTAGACACCGCGCGGATAAATTGAGAAAAAATTAAAAATTATTTTTGAAAAAATAAGAAATTAAAAATTTAGATAGAGAGAGAGAGAAACAAGTAACAACAGAGAGACAGGAGAGAAGCTGAAACTTGCTTTTCGTGTGTTTGTGTTGTAATATATAAAAGCCATCCACAGCTCATTTTCTTCGAGAGAGAGAGAGAGAAAGAAACCAAGAAAAAGAAAGAAAGAAAGAAGCTGTAGGGAAGAGGGCAAAAGGGAAATCAGAATCCTCTCTCAGAACTTTGTATTCTGCTAATTATCATCTTCTTTCAGCTCTCTTTGCCGTTTATATTCACAAAGCTGCCACTCCGATCTGACTCACTGAGTTCGGTTCTTTTCCAGTCGGACCCGCCTCGGATGAGTTAGAGACCGTGATCGCCTTTTTTCTACAATCTTTATGGTAACTCAAATCAAATAAAGAGACCCTAATATATATATACACACACACACGCATATATTTATTTCTTTTTTTCCCCGTTTGGCTGATTGGTTCTATTTGCTTGACTCTTTGATTGGCTGAGTTGAATCGGCTTTCATATGTTTTGGAATCTTAGCTTGTGCTTGAAATTAATTATTTCTTTATTTTGTAATTATACTATGACATATAACTTGGAAAATTATAGCATAAAGGCTAGGAATCTTGATTTCTTGGAATTGGTTTTTTGGGCAAAATGTATGTCTCAAAATAACTCCTGTTTTATCACCTGCATTGTTGAATTATTAGTTTAGTGCATACTTTGTGGAATTTGAGTATATGGCCATTGAAAATAATAGGCAACCCACTCCATTATCTTATAATTCATAATTGTATAGTTAGAGGAACATCACAGTGCCTTATGATTAGCCCAAAGTTGACAGGGATTGATGTTTAGTGATTGACCGAGTTCAATCATGCCCTAGGATAGAGAGATTGATCTAAGTAATCACCTGGTCGAAAATAATTTTCATACACATCGAGGGATCAGTACAAGCTGATGTGGCTTGGTCTTGGTTCAAATTAGTGGGATTAAGTCGACCATTTTGCTCAAAGAGAAGCGGGGTCTGATGGCTGTGCCTTGTGAGTAAGAATTTTTGAGCTCAAGTCGTTTACTTGTACGGCAGTGTTTCTGCATGATGGTGGAATTGCCACCTAAGGAATAATTTTGACTTAAGAAATGGAACCATTGGTTGGAGGGCTGTAAACAAACAATACTACTCGAGTTTCGGCTCAAATTTGTTTATTAAATAAGCGTTCATGAACACAAAAGAATGATCAATTTATTACATGGTACAACTTGTAAAAAGCACGGCTCGACTTGTGTAAGCTTGTATAAACTCGAATAACTTTGAATTTATTGTTTTCTATAGCATTA
This sequence comes from Pterocarya stenoptera, assembly GCA_003123785.1. NCBI lineage: Eukaryota > Viridiplantae > Streptophyta > Magnoliopsida > Fagales > Juglandaceae > Pterocarya > Pterocarya stenoptera. The sequence goes on from QEOT01006790.1 coordinate 67,220, forward strand.
TCTCTATATGTATAATGAAAACATTTAAAATGTTGAAAGGGATTAGAGCAAATCATGTTCCTAATGCTAATATGTTACTTGAATCCTTGTGAATCTAATTCCTGATATATGTATATACAAAATTTATAAAGATATTGGCAAAAAGTCAAAATTTTTAGATAAAGTTTCGGTTAAACTTAAGTTCGGCTCAAATTTGTTTATTAAATGAGCTGTTCATGAACACAAAATAATGATCAATTTATTACACGGTATGACTTTTACAAAGCACGGCTAGACTCGTGTAAGCTTGTATAAACTCGAATAACTTTGAATTTATTGTTTTCTATAGTATTATCTCTATGTGTATAATGAAAACATTTAAAATATTGAAAGGGATTAGAGCAAATCATGTTCCTAATACTAACATGTTACTTGAATCCTTGTGAATCTAATTCCTGATATATGTATATATAAAATTTATAAAGATATTGGCAAAAAGTCAAAATTTTTAGATAAAGTTATAAAATACAATATACTTTATAAAGTTATAAAAGCAATATAATTAATCTATTTTATCTAAATGAAGCAACTCGCGAATAAGCTCAAACTAGCTCGAATATTGAATGAATTGTTAATGAACATAAACCTTGTGTTAGTGGGGTTGTCGATAACTGAGGAGGCTGCGCAGCTGGGGTTGTCGATGCCGGGAGGGCCACTGTCTAGTGGAGCGACACAGACTTGTGCATCAGAATTTTCTGTGTTGCCTCCCGTCACCACTGCTATGAAGGTGACGTCCCTAGTGCCGGTGCCGGTGCCGGACATTGAGTTACTTTAGTGTCCTGTAGATGAGAGGTTGGTAGTGTCGCTAGTAGGGTTGGAGCATTGTGGGATGCCACTGAAACTCCCGTTGGCGACCGCTATGTCGATGGCTGACCTCCATGCCGTGCAGGTGCCTATAACGGTGCCGGAATCCATTAATGTAGCCGAGGAACACAAAGCTGTCATCTCAGACAGTGTGGGAGGTGTGGGTAATGCAATGGAGGTTAAAATGGAAGGGACTCTGGTTGTATTTGAGTCTACAGAGGGAGAGGAGATGGTGGTTAAGGGGTGGGAGGATGCAGAGGGGGCAGATCCTCTTTTGAGGTGGAAGAACCTACTCCCTTGAACTCATTCGAGGGTGTCAGATTGGGTAATTCAAAAAGTTATGGAGATCAAGCATTGTGTAGGGATTACATGTGAGGGTTTTGAAGAGGGATTTTTGGCGTTACTCACAGCTATAGAAGCTGGATATCCACAATCCAAAGCTGATCCATCCCTTAATTTGGCTAAAAAAAGAGAAAGGGAACTCGAGAGGCTTATGTGGGCCATGAACGAAGATGGAGGGGAGAGGAGCTTTAGCCGGGGGTGTCTCAAAGGGCGGGCAACGACAGTTCCTATATGAAGCAAAAAATAATATCATGGAATGTAAGGGGGCTGAATGAGCATAACAAACGACTCCAAGTCAAAGACTTACTTCGCCAATGGTAGGGTGATATTATTTGCTTACAGGAGACCAAGTTAGAATTAATTACTAGAAAACTAGTTCGAAGTTTGTGGAGAGGTCAACATGTTGGGTGGTTGTATTTGCCTTCTAAAGGAGCATCCGATGGTGTTCTAATTATGTTCAATAAAAGGGTGGTGGTAAGGTTGGAGGAATGTGTGGGTGGTTTCATTGTGGCTTGTTCCTTTGAGAATGTTGAAGATGGTTTCCAATGGGCATTTGCAGGAGTCTATGACCCTAATATTGATTCAGAAAGATGGTCAATATGGGAAGAATTGGCAGTACTTCTTAGTTGGTGGGAGTTACCAAGTTGTATAGGGGGTGACTTCAATGTATCTCGTTACCCTAGCGAAAGGTTGGGTACGTCCATTAATGGGAGGTACGTTTACTTGGTCCAATATCCGTGAACTCCCATCTTGGTTGATGATTGATAGATTTTTGCTAACTNTGTCCTGTAGATGAGAGGTTGGTAGTGTCGCTAGTAGGGTTGGAGCATTGTGGGATGCCACTGAAACTCCCGTTGGCGACCGCTATGTCGATGGCTGACCTCCATGCCGTGCAGGTGCCTATAACGGTGCCGGAATCCATTAATGTAGCCGAGGAACACAAAGCTGTCATCTCAGACAGTGTGGGAGGTGTGGGTAATGCAATGGAGGTTAAAATGGAAGGGACTCTGGTTGTATTTGAGTCTACAGAGGGAGAGGAGATGGTGGTTAAGGGGTGGGAGGATGCAGAGGGGGCAGATCCTCTTTTGAGGTGGAAGAACCTACTCCCTTGAACTCATTCGAGGGTGTCAGATTGGGTAATTCAAAAAGTTACGGAGATCAAGCATTGTGTAGGGATTACATGTGAGGGTTTTGAAGAGGGATTTTTGGCGTTACTCACAGCTATAGAAGCTGGATATCCACAATCCAAAGCTGATCCATCCCTTAATTTGGCTAAAAAAAGAGAAAGGGAACTCGAGAGGCTTATGTGGGCCATGAACGAAGATGGAGGGGAGAGGAGCTTTAGTCGGGGGTGTCTCAAAGGGCGGGCAACGACAGTTCCTATATGAAGCAAAAAATAATATCATGGAATGTAAGGGGGCTGAATGAGCATAACAAACTACTCCAAGTCAAAGACTTACTTCGCCAATGGTAGGGTGATATTATTTGCTTACAGGAGACCAAGTTAGAATTAATTACTAGAAAACTAGTTCGAAGTTTGTGGAGAGGTCAACATGTTGGGTGGTTGTATTTGCCTTCTAAAGGAGCATCCGATGGTGTTCTAATTATGTTCAATAAAAGGGTGGTGGTAAGGTTGGAGGAATGTGTGGGTGGTTTCATTGTGGCTTGTTCCTTTGAGAATGTTGAAGATGGTTTCCAATGGGCATTTGCAGGAGTCTATGACCCTAATATTGATTCAGAAAGATGGTCAATATGGGAAGAATTGGCAGTACTTCTTAGTTGGTGGGAGTTACCAAGTTGTATAGGGGGTGACTTCAATGTATCTCGTTACCCTAGCGAAAGGTTGGGTACGTCCATTAATGGGAGGTACGTTTACTTGGTCCAATATCCGTGAACTCCCATCTTGGTTGATGATTGATAGATTTTTGCTAACTCCAGAATGAGAGTTATATTTTCCGGGTGTAACCCAACAAAGATTACCTAGGGTATGCTTTGATCATTTCCCTATCATTTTAAATTGTGGAGGCATCCAAGGGGGCAGAAGGTATTTTAAATTAAAAAATGTGGCTTAAATCTCTTATAAAAAAAAATGTGGCTTAAATCTGATGGTCTTGTAGACAGGGTTAGACCATGTGGTCTTCTTGCGATTTCCAAGGTTCTCCAAGCTTCATAATGATAAGAAAATTAACAAGTGTTTGAAACAATGAAATGAACAAGTGTTTGGCAATGTGATTCTACTGAGATGCTCCCTTTTAGAGGTAGAGGAGTTATAGGGTCTGGAGGGTGAGGAGGAGGCAAGAACTCTTTCTGACTCCAAGAGAAATCGCACTAGTCAGGTAGTCACAGAACTTGAAAGAGTAATATTGATGGAAGAGATCTCTTGGAGACAAAAATTAAGGGCACTATGGCTCAAGGAAGGAGACAAGTGCACGAAGTTCTTCCATAGGGTGGCTAATTCACATCGGAGGAATAATGCTATTGATATGTTGATGGTAGATGTACCTATAAAAAAAAAAGATATGTTAACGGTAGATGGAGCAGTTTCCTCGGATTAGTAAATCATTAAGAACCATATTGCACAGTATTATGAACATCTCCTATCCGAACTACAAACATGGAGACCGAGAGTAGATGGTTTGACTTTTTCAGCATTAGATCAACAGTGTGTAGGGTGGCTCGAGAGGCCCTTTGAAGAAGATGACGTATGCAAAGTAATCCGTGGTATGGCTAGTGACAAGGCTCCAGGTCCTGATGGTTTTACCGTGGGATTTTTCCAAACTTGTTGGGAAGTGATAAAGGGTGACCTTATGCGGGTATTTCAAGAGTTCCATAATAATGCTAGATTTGAAAAAGTCTCAACGCTACATTTTTAGCACTCATTCCCAAAAAGGTGGGGTCCGGGGATGTTTGAGACTGTCGTCTCATTAGCCTTGTGAGTGGGGTCTACAAGACTCTCTCCAAAGTGCTAGTGAATCGATTGAGTACGGTCATGGAGAAGTTAATTTTGAAGCTGCAAAACACATTCGTCAAAGGCAGACAAATTCTAGATTTGGTCTTAATTGCAAATGAAGTGTTGGACAGACGACTCAAATCTCGAGAACTTGGGTTACTTTGCAAATTAGAGATGAAAAAAGCCTTTGATCACATCAATCGGAAGTTCTTACTTTACTTACTTGCAAGATGTGGTTTTCGAGGGAAATGGCTAAATTGGGTAGAATTTTGAATCTCAACAGTCCACTTTTCCATATTGGTGAATGGTTCACCGGTGGTTTTTTTTGACTCCTATCGTGGGTTGAGACAGGGGGATCTGCTCTCTACCTTACTCTTTTTATTTGTCATGGAAGCTGTCAGTAAGATGACTGTAGGCCTTGTGGAAGGTGGTTTTCTCTACGGTTTCTTGGTGGGGAATGGTAATTCATTGTGGAAACAGATTATAGATGCTAAATATGGTAGGATGTGGGGGAATTGGTGTTCTAATGAAATAGAAGGGGCATTTGGGGTGGGATTGTGGAAGTCCATTCGGTTGGGATGGGGGGACTTTGCTAAAAACATCAATTTCAAAGTGGGGATTGGGAATAATATTTCCTTTGTTTGGTGTGGTGATTCACCCCTTAAATTAGCATTTCCTAATCTTTTTAGGATTGCCAAATGCAAAGGGGCTGCTGTGGCTGATTCATATTCGTTCTCTAATAACATGTTGAATTGGAATGTGGAATTTTCTAGAGATTTACAGGACTGGGAAGTAATTGAAGCTGCTGATTTCTTTGTAAAACTTTATGATTTGAAGATCGATCTGAGCAGGGAGGATAGGATGCTATGGGTTCATGATTTTAAGTCCAGATTCTCGGTGAAATCCTACTACAAGGTGTTAAATGGACAGAATCTTAAAACATACCCCTGGAAATGTATTTGGAAAGCTAGAGTGCCCAGTAAAGTTGCATTTTTTTGTTGGTTGGTGTTGTTGGAGAAAGTTTTAACTATTGACAATTTGAGGAAAAGGAGTTTATATGTAATGGATTGGTGTTACATGTGTAAAAAAGATGGCGAATCAATTAACCACCTGTTTCTTCATTGCGAATTGGTGTTTGCTTTATGGAATGAGGTATTTGCAAGGGTAGGCATTGCTTGGGTGATGCCATTACAAGTGGTGACTTCTTGGCTAGTTGGCATGGTGCTGTGGGATGTGGAGGCAATAAAGTTGTATGGAGGATGATTCCTTTGTGTTTGTTTTGGTGTTTATGGCTGGAGAGAAATGGGAGGTGCTTCGAAGATTGTGAACGCACAATGAGAGAATTTAGGGATTTTTTCTTTAGCACTTTAAATTTTTGGGTGTGCAATCTAATGAAGGACATGAATATTTGTAGTGGTCTCTTTTAATTTGCTCCAGTTTGTATTTAGGTGTATTCTCTTGTATACTTCCTGTGTATTTGGGCTATGCCTTTTTACTTGGAATAAAAAATCTCTTATTACGTATCAAAAAAAAGTTATGGCACTATCGATATTTCTCACCTGCTTTTTGCTGACAATTCCCTCATCTTCTGTGGAGCAAATCATGGGCATATCCAATCTTTGAGGGCTCTAAGCCTCTACTTCTTTGTTTCAAAGTTGTATCGGGTTTGAGAATTAATCTAAAGTTTGAATTGGTATTGGTGGGGACTGTCCCTGAAGCGGTGACTCTAGCCTCTCTCTTGGGATGTAAGGTTTCTTCACTAACTGTGAAGTATCTTGGCTTACCCCTGGGTGCTTCCTTTAAATCAGAGCGGATTTGGAATGTTGTGATCGAAAAGATGAAGCGCAGATTGGCATCTTGAAAGCGGTTGTATTTGTCTAAAAGTGGTGGGCTCACTTTGATTAAAAGTACTATTTCTAACCTACCCACTTATTTTCTGTCCTTGCTCCCACTCCCAGCAAAGGTTGTCAACAATATCGAGAAGCTACAACGCGACTTCTTGTGGAGTGGATTGGGGGAGTTCAAATTTCATCTAGTCAATTGATCAATTGTTTGTACTCCAATTTCTGGAGGTGGACTGGGGATTCATAATTTGATGAAGTTCAACCAAGCCCTATTGGGTAAATGGTTGTGGAGTACCAACAAGAAAGGGGGGCCCTGTGGAAGTTCGTTATAGCTGCACAGGTTGGGGAGGTTTGGGGTGGATGGTGCTCGAAAGAGGTACGCAGTCCATATGGGGTGAGTTTGTGGAAATACATTAGAAAGGGTTGGGAGACCTTCCGGAGACATGCACATATTGTAGTGGGTGACGGCTCTTGTGTCATATTTTGGTATGACAAATAGTGTGGTGAACGAAGCCTCTAAGACGTTTTCCTTGTCATATTTGAGCTCACACGAGCAAAGATGCAGCGATAGCGGACCTCTTGGCCTTTTCTAGTGGCTCCTCCTCAATGGAATGTTGATTTCACCATGGCAGCCCAAGACTGGGAGTTGGAAGCTATCACATAGTTCTATGTGGTATTGTATTTCGTAAGTATGACCAAGGGTACGATAGATAAGATGATCTGGAGCCCTTCCAAGAAAGGTAAATTCATTGTCAGATCATCTCACAAAGTTTTAACGAGCCCAGGCATGCCCACATTCCCATGAAAGCTCCTTCAAAAGCAGTTTTTTTTGTTTGAACAACATCATTGGACAAAATTCTCTCTACAGATAACTTAAGGAAACGTTGGGTAATGGTGTTGGATTGGTGTTGCATGTGTAAGAAGAATGGTGAATTAGTAGATCACTTGTTTCTACATTGCGAGGTGGCCAGGACCATGTGGGATGACTTTTTTGCAGGAATTGGATTATCATGGGTCATGCCTCTTAGATTGGTGGATTTTTTGGCAAGTTGGAGAGGCCTTCGAGGTAATCCACAAGTTTTAGCAATCTGAAAAATGGTTCCTATACATATGTGTTGGTGTATGTGGCGGGAGCAAAATGATAGAAGCTTCGAAAACCGTGAGAGAATAGAAGCTTCGAAAACCTTGAGAGAACAATGGAGGAGTTGAAAGTTTTCTTCTTTAAAACATTGTTCTCATGGGTGGAGGCCATTGTTTGTAATAGACTAAATGTTCATGACTTTTTACTGTCAGTTGTAAACTCTAGTTAGGTACTTCTCATGTATACTCCATGTGTAATTGGACTTTGCCTATTTCTATGAATAAAAATTCTTGACTACCGATAAAAAAAAATGAACATAAAATCCAACTCGATGAAAAGCTCAAGCTCAATTGATGTTCGAATAAAAAATTAAACGAATGAGGCTTGACCACCCACTACTCGCACGGAATTGACTCGTTTACACCCCTACTTGGGAGTGGTGGGTAGTGTATGATGCTGAGAAATGGTCGGTACTATGTCAATGGTGGAAAATGAGGTTGGGGACACAATGCTGGTGTCTTCCAAAGTGTTGTTATATCTGTGAGCTTGGCAATGACAATTAGTCTTGCTAGTTGCTTGTCTCTTTCCAGAGTCTTTGGTGGTTGGAATTGCAAATCACACTGTTAATTTATTTTGAATGCCTCACATATATGATTTGCCACAACCTTGAAGAAGCATTGTGGCAAGTAGGAAGTTATTTTTGATTGGCAAGTTCAAGTGTTTGTGTACTCTTAGGCCAACCTTTTAACACAAACACTTGAAATTGCCAATCAAAAAAGAAAAAGAAGAATTGTAATGTCATTCTTCTTTTTCTTTTTCCATAACTAAGTTCATATGGACCTCTCATGTATGTTCATATTCTTGTGATATAATTCAAGAAGTATTGACTATAAACTTTATCTAGTCATACGAAGCAGTTTCCACCATGTACACTTTGAATTGTGATTCAAACGTTTTGCTATCAATTTCTGTTTTTCTACAAAGAGTATGCAACCAGTTTTTGGGCGGTTTGACATGAACTGGTTGCTAATTTAACATATCACCTTTTTGTCTATACAATTTCTGTCAAAGTAGGAGAGAAGACAAATTTCACCAGTCCAGCCAATCTTTCTGTTATGCCTATGCATTTTAGAACAGTTTTGTTTGCTTAACTTCTTTAAAAAATTACTTATGTTAGATCAATGAATCTTCTTTAAACGTATGATATGCTTTGTTTGTAGGCTGGACCAGATAACATCATTGTGGGTTCTCATGTGTGGGCTGAAGATCCCTCACTGGCATGGATTGATGGCGAAGTCTTCCGAATTAATGGTGAAGAAGTTCATGTGCAAACTACAAATGGGAAAACTGTGAGTCAAAAAGTAGTTTCATTATATACACATATTGTATTCAAGTGTAATGGTTTCTGAGGCAAATTTACTTATAATTTCATTTGAAGGTTGCCTCCATATAATTTAAAAATTTATTAATAATTTGGATTGAGGGTTTTATAGTTTTCACTGACTGGGAAAAATAATTGCAGGTTGTTACAAATATCTCAAAAGTGTTTCCAGAGGATACCGAAGCTCCTCCTGGAGGTGTAGATGACATGACAAAGCTTTCTTATTTGCATGAACCTGGAGTTCTGCATAACTTGGCAACTCGATATGAACTTAATGAAATTTATGTAAGATATTATAGATTTTCTATCCCCTCCCCCTAACCCCCTAACCCCCTCTTTTGTTCATGTGGTAAAGTGGATTTTGAATTGAACAAAAGAAGAATGTTACAGATTGTCTTATCATACTCTTTTTTAACTACCTTCCCAGACATACACTGGAAACATCTTGATTGCTGTAAATCCTTTCCAAAGATTGCCACATTTATATGATACTCACATGATGGAACAATATAAAGGAGCTGCATTTGGAGAGCTAAGTCCTCATGTTTTCGCAGTTGCAGATGTTGCATACAGGTAGTTGACATATATATTCTTAGATGTCATACTTTTTTCTTTCATGCTTTTATTGCATTTTATACTTATATTTGCCAGGGCAATGATCAATGATGGAAAGAGCAACTCAATTCTGGTTAGTGGAGAGAGTGGTGCTGGTAAGACAGAGACAACAAAGATGCTTATGCGATATCTTGCGTACCTTGGGGGTCGATCTGGAGTAGAAGGGCGGACAGTTGAACAACAAGTTCTAGAAGTAAGATTAAGCTACCCTTTTCTATGGCTTAGAACTCTAGTTCCTTAAAACTATCTCAATTCTTGATACGTGTCTTTACGGAGTGGAAATGCTGCCTGACTTGGATTTTCTGGTTGATTAATTATTACAGTCAAATCCAGTTCTTGAAGCATTTGGCAATGCCAAAACTGTCAGGAACAACAACTCAAGGTGAGTATATGTACAATACATGGCTTGACAAGATAATCACTGCTCTAATACATGATCTAGAGGCCTAACTGCAAATGATGAAAAAGCTGGATAGCCCGTGAGTGGAGTCATTGCAAAAATAAAAACATCAAGGCAATGTTTGGTTAAGTCATATTTCAAAAATTTTCAAAATTTCAACTTCAAACCATGCATCTTTTATCTCAAAAGTATTTACTATTTCAATGTTTCATCCAGTCCTTTGCCTAGATTTTAGTGAGAAGTAAAAAACATAGAAACCAAAACAGAGATATCCTAAGGGGATGTTTGGAAATAAATCTCTTCCCATCTTATCTCATCTTATCCCATCTCATTTCCTTCCCAAATATCATTCAAATACAAATACTTTCAAACTAATCATTACAACTTTTTCAAACTAATCATTACAACTTGTCAAAATAGTATGTAATGGCCGAATCAATGGCCTTGAGTGTTCTGTATATTATATATAGACTTTACAAGAATGCTATACATGGAAAGAAAATAAGTTCCCAAATGATTCTAGCCTTGATTCTAGTCCTATAGATGGAAACTATATTCTGTCAAAATCGTATGCTAACTGTACAAGCATAAGTAAAATAAGGAAAGCTGAAATAAGGAAAGAAGAATTATGGACACAAGGCTGTTCGTTGACAGCCCCCCTCAAATTGATGTGGGTTGATCAACAAGCATCAATTTGCTACTTAAGAAGCAATGTCGATGGCGAGTGAGAGATTTGGTGAAGATATCAGCAATTTGTAGTTCAGTGGAAATATGTAGAAGAGTGATAACATGAGCTTCAAAGGCTTCCCGAATAGAGTGATAGTTGACTTCAATATGTTTTGTGCGCTCATGATAGACAGGATTGGCTGTGATCTGTATAGCACTCATATTATTGGCATGTAAAGGGGTATGATCGGTATCAGAGAAGTCTAGCTCAGCTAGCAAACCTCGAAGCCAAATAATTTCAGAACAAGCAAGACACATCGCCTGGTACTCAGATTCTGTAGATGACTTAGAAACTCTGTTCTGCTTTTTATTCTTCTAAGAGGTCAATGCATCACCTAAGAACACACATCAACCCATGATGGAGCGACGTGTATCATAACAACCGGCCCAATCAGCGTCGCTATAAGCAATAAAGTGAGGAGAATTGCCTGCAGGAAAGAATTAATTCATGGGCAGAAGTGCCCTGAACATAGCGTATGATCCTACGGACATCAGCCAAATGAAGATGACGAAGGGTCTGAAGAAATTGCCTGACTTGCTGTACTACAAAGGAAATGTCCGGTCTAGTAATGGTGAGGTGAGGTAAACAAGGCTACCCACCAACTTCCGGTATAAATTGGGATCAACAAGTAGGTCACCCTCCTCTTTGCAAAGCTTGACATTCAATTCCATAGGAGTATCAACAGAGGTAGCCTCTTGCAGGCCATCTATAGCCACCAGGTCACTAGCATACTTATGTTGATTGAGTGAAATACTAGATGGACTGTGATGCACCTCAAGACCGAGAAAATAGGTGAGAGACCCAAGATTTTTCATATGAAAGGACTCTGAGAGATGAGTCTTGAGCTAATCAAGTAAAGCAAAATCGAAACTAGTAATCACAATATCATCAATATAAACTAAAAGAACAACAATACCAATGTTTGATTTCTGAAGAAATATGAAAGTGTCCTACTTGCTCTGCTTGAATGAAAATTGTAATAAAGTGGTTCGAAATTTATCAAACCAGGCCTTTGGAGCTTGTTTGAGACCATAAAGGAATCGACGAAGCTTACACATGCGAAGTCGAAGAAGAAAACAATCCCGGGGGTGGTTTCATATAAATACACTCTTTAAGATCCCTTTGAAGAAACGCATTTTTGACATCCATCTGTTGTAGTGGCCAATCATTGGAAGCAGCAAGAGTTAGGATAGCACGAACAATAGTCATCTTAGCCACAGGTGCAAAGGTCTCTTCATAATTGACACCATATTCTTGATTATTCCCAAGTGCAACAAGCGCAGTTTTGTAACGATCCAAACTCCCATCAGATCGGACCTTGACTGAGTAAACCCATTTGCAACTCAGAGGAACAATATTGGGAGGGCAAGACTCAACGTCCTAGGTGTGATTAGTCTCTAGAGTGGCGATTTCTTCCTGCATGGCTTGTCTCCAACATTCATGCTTGGCAGCTTGTGAGTAGGATGTGGGAATATCAAAATTGGACAATGCAGCAGTAAGAGATGAAATAAAGTTGCCAGAACTGGAAAAAGGAAACCCATACCTATCTGGGGGTATCGACACTCGAGGAGAGCAACATATCAAAGGAGCTGGAGGTACTGTAACTGATTAAATCTGGAGCATGGTAGGATCAGATATCACGGGAGCCCCCGGAAGAGACTATGGGCGAGGACGTCTCATATACATAATACTTGGTTTAAAGCGAGAGTTGACAGGATGAGAATCCTAGAACTACTGCTCAAAAGAGGGGAGGACCACAGTAGAAGAGGAGGACAAAGAAGACAGGAAAAAAATGTTGATTTCCAAAGAAAATAATATTTCAAGAAATACATGTACGATGTAACGTAGGATCATAGCAAACGAAGTCCTTTTGACACATTATATCCCAAAAACGCACATTGAACAACTTGAGCATGTAATTTATGTCGCTCATGAGGAGGTAAATGAACAAAGCATACACAACCAAGGGTATGAAGATTATCGTAACTAGGTTGTTGAGCAAACAAGCGAAAATAGGGAGATTCCATGTGTAGAACTTGGGAAGGTAACGATTAATCAAGTGAGTAGCAGTTTTCATAGCCTCGACCCAGAACATGGATGGAACAGAGGATTCTAACAAGAGAGTACGTACCAGATCCAGAAGATGACGATTTTTGTGTTCGGCTACTCCATTCTGTTGTGGAGTAGCTGGACATGATCGTTGATGAATAATATCTTTAGAAGCCAAAAAGTCCTGAAACTCATTAGACAAATATTCACCACCAAAATCTGTGCGTATTGTTTTGATAGAGGCAGAAAATTGATTTTCAACATGCGCTAAAAACACAGTGAAAGTACGAAAAATCTCAGATTTAGAGCGAAGAAAATATACCTAAGTAAATCTGCTATGATCATCAATGAAAGTCACATAATATTTAAATTTGTTATGTGAACTAACCGGGGAAGGTCCCCACACATCACTATGGATAAGATCAAAATATTGAGAAGCTCGACTAGCATGCAAAGGAAAGAAGAGAGTTTTGCTTTTACCAAGTTTGCAAGAAGCACACTCAAGAGAGGAAGAACAGCGTTCTTTATTACAAAGTAAACCAGAGTTCAATACATAAGATAAGATATAAGTATTGGGATGACCTAAATGACTATGCCACACCATACTAAGATCTGGAACATTATTACAAGCAAAGGAAAAACTATGAGAAACTGAAGAAAATGCTGGAACATGCAAAAATAGTGGAAACAAGTGCCCCACTTTAGGTTCCTTCGCAATCGGCTTCCCCATTACTTGGTCCTGTACAACACAACCATCACCAGAAAAATTAACAACACAACTGTTATCAACTAACTGACCAACAGAAATAAGATTCATGGAAAGTTGAAGAGCAAGAAACACATCAGTAAACTTAGAAGAGATATCTTCGACAGCAGTGATCGGCAAGGAACTGCCATTGACAGTTTGAATAGCAGATTTTCCAGCATAGGGCCGAACATGGCACTGAGTGGTGGGATTATTTGTCATGTGATTAGAGACCTCTGAGTCCACATACCAGAGTTTAGTAGAATTATTACCTTGGAACCCCATTGCTGATAATGCTGAAATTAACATCTGTTGCACCATTTCGGGTGTAAATTCGCTGCAGGAGGTGCAAGAACATAGGAATCACCTGGAGAAGAGGCATTTGCCGTAGAAGTTGCTGCTGGAGGTGCAATAACAGTAGGCTGAAATGTTTGAGCCTAACGATTCTGGGGGCGGATACAACATTCTTTGATAATATGACTCTTATTCTTGCAATAAGAGCAGTATTTCTTGGGACAATTGGCAGCAATATGCCAATATTCCTTGCAGCAAAAACATTGCAAGTTTTTAGAATACTTAGGTGGTTCTCGTCCTTGGGTAGCATAAGCCACAGTTCCTGAACTGCTATGAGATTGCTCCAGAGTACTCAAATGTTGTTATTCACGAAGTAACTCACCAAAACAAACAACAAAAGAAGGAATAGAAGAGAGGAGCGGACATATTCATATTCCGGGCGTAGTTTCATAAGAAATTGATCACGCCAACTAGTCTTGTGAAGATGTTGAATGGTCAAAAGAGCGGTAACAGGAACATCCGCTGTAACTAGATCAATATATTCATTCCAAAGAGTTAGAAGTGCCGAGTAATAGTCTTGGATGGAAAGACTGCCATGTTGAAAAATGGCAATCGCATGCTCTAATTGAAAGCGACGAGCATCATTATCTTGATGATAAACCTTCATCAGATAAGGCCACATGGATTGAGCAGAGCGATGCGGACACAAGTTGGTGACAATATGGGGTTCCACCGAACCAAGAAGCCAAGACATGATCCGAGCATCAAGCACAACCCAAGAAGGAGAAGACCCGAACTCCTTGGATTTGTCAGTGTTGGATGTTTGTGCGACATCCGTGCCATCAATATGACCCCAAAGGTCTTTTCCCTTGAGGAAAGGTTCAAACTGAAATGCCCAGGTAGAGTAATTTTTGCCCGTAAACTTGACACACAAGTGCGGAGTCCATGGCAAATAACATTGTTCAGCAAATAAGCCGAGAGCCACAAAACACTCAAAGTGCTGTACCAAGAGCCACAAAGACCAAAAAACAATGCCGAAAAAAAATACCCAGACCAAGCCGAAATCCCACCAGACCAGAAACACCCAGACCAGTAACAGAAGCTGCCGAGAAAAAGAATACCCAGACCAGAAACAGAAGCTGCTGAAAAATCACCCAGAACAAAAACAGAAGGTGCTGAAAGACTGAGAAGAGGCCAAAACACACCAAGGCAGAAACAGAAGGTGCTGAAAAACACCAAGAGCAGCACAGACCTCACCAAAACACAAGAAAGACACCTCCAAAACCGAGAAACAGAAAAAGAATTGAAGGAAACAATGAACTTAGCAGTCGGCTCTTGGTACCATGTCAAAATAGTTTGTAATGGCCGAATCAATGGCCTTGAGTGTTTTGTATATTATATATAGACTTTACAAGAATGCTATACATGGAAAGAAAATAAGTTCCCAAAGGATTCTAGCCCTGATTCTAGTCCTATAGATGGAAACTAAATTCTGTCAAAATCATATACTAACTGTACAAGCATAAGTAAAATAAGGAAAGCTGAAATAAGGAAAGAAGAATTATGGATAGCAAGGCTGCCCGTTGACACAACATTTTCAAATTTTCAAACAAAAAACAAAAAATAATTCAACCTTTTCAAATCACAAAACAAAAATAATATTAGAAAAATTATATTCTAACAATATTTTAACTTTATAATATTTTTTATTCAACTTTTTCTCACTCCTTTTCCAAAATCCAATCAATACTTAACTTAAACTATCTCACTACTATTTAAAAACTAGCTTACTACTATTCACAAAATTCTCATCTCATCTCATTCTCCAAGCATCCCCTAAAACAATTATACTTAAACAACTTTTCAACTCTTCCCATCCACTTTCACAACTCCCAATACAAAACATATTTAAAAAAATTATTCAAATTTTCCTATCTACCTCCACAAAACTTCATAAAAAATCATCTCAAAATTTTTCAAAAAAAAAAAAAAAAAAAAAATCTAAAAAATCTCATTAACCAATTATGTCCTAATATTCTTGAGTTGCATTCTCATGTTACAACATTGGTATATAAGGAGATTGGGGAAGCTTTAGATGAAAAAGTAATGTGTTCTCCCATCAACCCCCACTTTGTCCCTAAAACATTAATGGTTTAATCAAATGGACTGGGATCAGTTTGTTGTTCCGTTATCCTGACTGATGGTTTGCTTTAGTTCTGGCAACTTTGGATTTTGTTTGTTGACAAGTAATCGAATATTTTATTAAAAAACACCGAAGGCATAGCCCAAGGACACTGGTAGAATAAAAGCACTTAATTAGACAGACAACTCTGGATTCTTCACTGGTCATTAATGTCATTTACCATCCTAGCTCAGTTATGATATGGTTATTGTTCATGAATGTTGTTTGTATGAGTTCAACTTATGCAGTGGGGCTCATCTTTATGTCTATCCTGATGTCACAATGCAGTCGTTTTGGTAAGTTTGTTGAGATCCAGTTTGACAAGAGTGGGAGGATATCTGGGGCTGCTGTACGAACTTACTTGCTCGAAAGGTCTCGTGTTTGCCAAATTTCAAATCCTGAAAGAAACTACCACTGCTTTTACCATCTTTGTGCAGCACCACCTGAGGTAATTATCCTCTATTTTCTCATTGAGATGTGCTCATGTTCTCAAGGGTGCATCTAAAGCCCCTTATGCCTGTAATCACAAGCTCTTGCCATTGTCTTTCTTAATTTAGGATAGAGAGAAGTATAAGTTGGGAGACCCTAAATCGTTCCATTACTTAAATCAATCCTCCTGTTATGAGCTGGATGGGTTAGATGATAGAGAAGAGTATCTTGCCACCAGAAGGGCTATGGATATAGTTGGAATCGGTGAGGAAGAGCAGGTCAGTTTTCACACTGGTTCTAAGAAATTGTTTGTGTTCTATTGCCTTCAGATTATTTGTAATATAATTTTCTTTTCAGGAGGCAATTTTTAAGGTTGTAGCTGCAATTCTGCATCTTGGAAATATTGAATTTGCAAAGGGAGAGGAGATCGACTCTTCTGTCGTTAAAGATAAGCAGTCTCGACTCCATCTTAATGTGACAGCCGAACTGCTTGAGTATGCCCTGTTAAAATCTTTTTCTTCATTTACAGTGCATTTGTGTCATTGTTTATTCAACTCATATACCTTGTGTGGTAGGTGTGATGCCAAGAGCTTGGAAGACGCCCTGATTAAGCGTGTAATGGTGACACCAGAAGAGGTTATTACAAGAACTCTTGATCCTGTTGCTGCATTGGGTAGCAGGGATGCATTAGCTAAAACCATCTACTCTCGTTTGTTTGATTGGTAATAGAATTTCCTTAATGTTACCTCTTTGTGCGTGTTTTCGCATTTTTGCACAGTCCCTGCATTACATGATCTGATTATCAATAGGATTACATGACATTCACATGTCGAAGGGACAAATAAGTTTATGTGTT
This sequence comes from Pterocarya stenoptera, assembly GCA_003123785.1. Classification (NCBI taxonomy): domain Eukaryota; kingdom Viridiplantae; phylum Streptophyta; class Magnoliopsida; order Fagales; family Juglandaceae; genus Pterocarya; species Pterocarya stenoptera. The sequence goes on from QEOT01006790.1 coordinate 83,958, forward strand.
TTAAGTCCTGGTTGCTTGGATTTTGGGCTGTAACAAGTTTTTTTTTTATCATTATGTACAGGATTGTGGACAAAATCAACAACTCAATTGGGCAAGATCCAAACTCAAAATCCTTAATTGGAGTTCTTGATATTTATGGGTTCGAGAGTTTTAAGCAAAATAGGTAAGCAATGAAAATTAAATATCATTTGCAGTGAATCGAGCCTTACATTTAACAAGTTTCCATATTCAATAGTTTTGAGCAGTTCTGTATCAACTTTACAAATGAGAAACTGCAACAACATTTCAATCAGGTTTGGTAATACTTGGCATTGTTCATGCTCCCCATTTTGGTTAAAACTTCTACCCTCACTTACTGTAGGTTTTGTGGTAATTGGAACATTTGCAGCATGTCTTCAAAATGGAACAAGAAGAATATACGAAAGAAGAAATCAATTGGAGTTACATAGAGTTTGTTGATAACCAAGATGTTTTGGATTTGATTGAGAAGGTATTTTATTGTCAGTTGCTGCTTGTTAATTTATTTTGTATCTATTTATGTGAAGAATATCATTTGCTTGATAGCTTTATATGTTTGGCATACTTCCCATTGCTGTGCATTTCTTTATAACGAAGTTTTCATCCATATCTTGTTCTTCTAGTATCATTTCATTACAACTGAGTTGTTTGATCTTCTTACAGAAACCTGGAGGAATTATTGCACTACTGGATGAAGCCTGGTAAGCAGCTAACTTTTTCATAGCTTCATAATTCAATGGGCCCAGATTCCTATCTGGACATGAGTTTATGATGAACGTCTCCAATTTATTATTATGAGGGCGATAACTGCACCCACTGCTAGCCATGTTTGAATAATTCAAATCCTTTATTTTCGTACTCATGTTTGTTTTACTGCTTTGCACAGCATGTTTCCTAAATCCACACATGAAACATTTGCTCAGAAGTTGTACCAAACATTCAAAAACAATAAGCGGTTTATCAAGCCTAAGCTGTCTCGTACTAGTTTTACTATTTCTCACTATGC
>QEOT01006790.1:107312-118167 GCA_003123785.1 Pterocarya stenoptera
TTTGGCCTCAGTGGGAATTGAAAAGCTTTCTATGCAGGCCAATAAGTTGATGCCTTTGGAAGATATTACTGGAAAGACAATGCAGCAAGTAGCATGGGAAGCTGCACCCTCCTTGGAGGGACCTGAGAGGTTTGTTGAGACCATTTTTGTTTGCTTGGAAGTCAAGACAGATTATGTTTCTGTCTAGGAAAACACTAGTATGCCCACTCATTTTGACACCTCCATTTGACCGCTTGTCAAATTTTTTTTCTTACTTAGTGATTTTAAATGTATTGATGTATTTTTTTTATTTTTTAAATGCATTTAAATATGTTAAAAAATGTGAAAAGAAAAAAAAAAAAAGATTTTTTTATGCTGGGCGGTACGCCCAGCTGTCAAGATGGGGCGGCATAGTAGCCATACCCTTCTGTCTATTTGATGTACTTTGCTAAATGCTACCCTGATTATATATTATATCATCTTGGTACAGGCAATCTTTGTTGCAGCATGAATCAGTGGTTGGACAAGACACGTTTGGTGGGCAAAAGAGAGTTGAAGGGAGGTCAGCTGAACCTGAGTCTGATAAATTTAGTTCCAGTGCGGCAGGCAACGAAATGGGCTCGGAATATGTCTCCCTAGAAGATCTTGCTCCTTTAGCTATGCATAAAATTGAAGCACTTTCTATGGAAGGTTTGAGAATACAATCTGGTATGTCAGATGAAGATGCGCCTGTAAACATCAGTGCACAGCCTAGTGGGGAAATTTCAGCTCTCCAGGGCAAGGGAATTAACATCAGCGGGTCCTTAGGTTTGGATGGAGCTGCTGGATTGCAGTTGTTGGACATAAAAGATGGTAGCGATGGTGTTGATGGATTAATTGGCCTCTCTTTAAGTCTTGATGAATGGATGAGGCTGGATTCTGGTGAAATTGAGGATGAAGATTGTATCAGTGAACGTACTTCCAAAATCCTTGCAGCCCATCATGCTAACTCTTTGGACTCGATTCGTGGAGGTTCGAAGGGAGAGAAAAGACGAGGCAAAGGCTCTAGCAGAAAGTGTGGTTTACTGGGGAACAACTTCACAGTGGCTTTAATGGTGCAACTTCGTGATCCACTGCGAAATTATGAGCAGGTCGGTGCACCAATGCTTGCTCTTATTCAAGTTGAGAGAGTGTTTCTCCCACCGAAGCCAAAAATATACAGCACGGTTCCAGTGGTAAGGAACATTGACAAGGAAGATGACGAGTCTGAGTCATCAGTAAAGGAGAAAAAAGAAGAAATAAAAGAAGCAAAAACTACCGAAGAGGAGGAGGGCGTTCCTCAGTTTAGAATTGCTGAAGTCCATGTTGCAGGTCTGAAAACAGAGCCTGGAAAAAAGAAGCTTTGGGGTTCCTCGACGCAGCAGCAATCTGGTTCCCGCTGGTTGCTTGCTAATGGAATGGGGAAGAGCAATAAGCATCCATTTATGAAGTCAAAGTCAGTTTCTAAGTCTGCCGTGCCAGCGACAACAAAGGTGCAACCTGGCGATACCTTGTGGAGCATCTCATCTCGTGTTCATGGTACAGGAGCTAAATGGAAGGAATTGGCAGCATTAAATGCACATATACGGAACCCCAATATTATCTTACCAAATGAAACTATCAGGCTGCGCTGAGTGGAGCGTGTAATCTGAATCTTTCTTGGGAGGGGTTTAGCCTTCAATGCGAAACGGTTGATCTCATTGTGATTTGCTACTCAAGAGGGCTAAAGGCAACTTTAACCGGTTGCTAATTGTAAACAGGATGGTGTTTGAGAGCAGGCAATGATGCAATTTATGCACTTTTGTAATTGTAAACAGGTTTATATTCTTAAATTCTCTTGTAAATCTGTTATTTTTTGTAATCATGCATGCATGCATGAGCTAGTATTTGCATGCAAGGATTGGTTAGTGTGTTGAAGAATGAAAAGAAATTTGTACTGCAGCATTTTCTTTCTTTTCCTCCCGCTTTGCCCCCCTTTTGATTCAGAAGTGCTCAACCCTTTTCCTAGACTTTTATTAAACAAATTATGGTGGTTGGCACTGATTCCATGATTGTATTGCTATGCCAGTCCTGTCCAATCATCCAATCTTGGTTCCCTGATCCAGGCAAGCATTTTTCTTTTCTTTGTCATGGGAGTGGATGGAGAACAATTATATATACTTAAGCTTATGAACATGAACATAATGGTAAGGTTTTGACAGGTTTGCTATGAATTTCGTTTTGAGCTAAAGCTTTGGTGGAGAATCTTTCTTGTAGCAGCCGAAAGCCATTCATAAATTTCAGCCGTTGCAGCAGTACACCTTCTACATCTCAGCAGCAGAACTATGAAGCATATGGCAATTGATAAAATTTTCTTTCCATGCAACTCTTTTTTTTTTTTTACTCGTTTGTATTCAGAAAACTTCTCAACTCATCTCATATCATGATACAACTTTTTCAAATTTCAATACAAAATAAAATAAACAATTTAACTTTTTTAAATTCCAAAACAAAATAATATTAAAAAAATATATTAACAATATTTTATTCAACTTTTTAATTTTAATCTTATCTCATCTCATTTGTAAAACTAAACGAAACAAGATAAATATTATTGATATGAATGAAATAGGCATAGCCCAAGTTCATAGCCCATGTACACAGGAAGTATACAAAAGAATTCTTTCAATGCAACTCTTGTAACACTTGAGATCACAGTTTGGATCTCGGATAGAAATCCTTGATGGGTTGTGTAAACACTTGCCAGAATTGAGCAGAGATTTCATAGGGTGAAGGACAACTGGGATTGGCCAATTATATACAGTGCAAGTTGTTCTCGAGTTTGGGAGGGGATTATAGTGAAAAGGGTAATAGTTAAAGAGCTGGGGTCAAAGATCAATTGTTTGTTGACAAAGGGTGGGTTGGTGACGGCAGAACCTTGCATGGGAAGGTTTTTGGCTGCCTTTCTTGAGAGAGAAAAGTTAAGTTGCTTGGTGGGTTTCCACGTGGCAACTTTATCTTCAATTATCGAAAGCATCATTCCATACAAAGAAAGTTGGGCAAAATGCATGGCCATGGATTTTAAGCAAAAATAGTTCACATCAAGCAACCTTGTACATGTCTTTTACCAATGCCTTTACGGTGACTTTCATGAATCATATTTCGTCTCACATAGCATATGCATTCTTATCTTATCGAATAATTAATTAAAACGACAAGGAAGCTGCATAGGAATTCCCCAACTTGAGATTATGTTTTTGTTTTTCCCTCTCCACAACACACTAAAGATTCGAAATTTTTAGACACAGTTCAGAGTCACTTATCAGAAGGAGAGATGCCATCTTTGAACATCGATCCATGTCATCCGTGTGAATGCTTACTTCTCAGCACAAGATGCTTTATTTAAACTTTGATCCACTTCATCCATGTAAAACCTGTAACTCAACAAATAATCATAATGATTTCATGTTATATACCTGACAGCTTTAACATCTTAGGCCTGCACACTTGTAATCAATCCAGACTATTGGCATTTCTCCTCTTATTTCAGGAGGTTCAGATTTCAAGGTTCAATGCTCAATAAGAAAAGAAATCCTACAAATGAAAACTTATGAACAAGCATGCCTCCATGTGGTCCGTTAACTTGTAAAGTGCTTTTTTTTATAAAATAAATCTAACGTATCAAATTAAACTACACCATTTTGTAAGTTTGATTTTGTAAGATTTCTGTATAGATCTAACACTTTTCATATTCAATAGGTGTACAATTTCTAGGGATTAGCAATTTTCCTACTATCATTGAAGAGAGAGAGAGAGAGAGAGGAGTACAGTAGCCCGTAGGCTTCAGAAATAAAACAAAAAAACAAAACAAAACAAAGTTCCTCTTGATAACAGAGAAGTGAAGAAAATCCGAAGAACCAGCATGAATGCCCATTACCCTGGAGATGGATGTAAGTCAGATTATGTATACTAAAAATGCTATTCTTTCTAAGGTTAATATCTCTTCGATGATAAACAGAAAACTTACTCCTAAGCACCCAAAGAAAAAATGCTTAGATAGAGACCAGGAGGAGCAATGGCACAGTAATCCTACACAACAAACATGGCAACCGCCACTTGCACTCACAGCAGCCCTCAATGTTTCACGCATCTAGATAGAAGCAAAAAAGCATTTGTAAGCTTCCAAAACAGATGAGTGATAAATCAAGAGTCTTTTGCACCTTGACAGGGGAAATGATTTCTTACACACTAGAAAATACATGTCATAGTTCAGATTTAACAGAAGACATCTTCAGAATCTGCAAACTACCAAATATTTAACATGTCCAAATAACATTATCCCCAAGAACAAATTACTGAATACATATGCTGCACTAAAATGGCACAAAAAAAAAAAAAAAAAAAAATAACTAAATAGTTAGCTAAGTCCAACATAAGAGAATTACAAGGGATGAGAATCAATCCACCTCCCTGTGATATCAAGGGCGTGCTCTCTTGTTGCTGCATGAGGGGCACTTGTACTGCTTGATGTGCTCAGCCCTTGCAGGGGTGATCTTCACGCACTTGCCATGAAACCACTTCTCACATATGTCGCAACATATCCAGAACTCATCTGCAGCATAATTCTCCCCACATGCCCCACACAAGGTCTCCCCATGCTCTTCTTCGTCTTCCTCATCCACTACGTCATCCTCATCCTTTGCTGGCATTCCCTTTGCAAACTTGCCCAATTCGGATCCTCGCTGTTGCTTTTTTTTTGGCCATTTAAAGAAAAGACACAGCAGTGGAGGCATGCAAATAAAGTGATGCGTCAATCAAAACAAATAGCATCCAAGGCCAGATCATGAAAGCACAATGAAGTAATTACTAAGCCATGGATTGAAAAATAAACAAGAATTCACACTCAAAATATAAAGTATTCAATAAACAGATACCACAGTCCAGCAGCAACAACACTCAAAATAGAAAGTATTCAATAAACAGACATGACAAAACGTATTTCAGGTACCCACACTCGTTGAATTATTATTCAAGATTGGTCAATACGTTTAGACACATAAATATTTTTTTTTTTTTTTTTTTGATCGGTAAGCAAATTTTTATTGATCAAAAGAGAGACAAAAGAGCCCAAGTATACGGGACACATAAATATTTGTTAAATGAACTCAACTAAGCCTTAACATATTCTTGAGATCAAAATTAAATAAAAAAGAAATCACTTAAAAGGATATTTTAGACAAATGGGACATAGACATGTTGCAGAATAGAAAAATGTGAATCACACAGTCATCATACTAATTTATTGAATTAAAGGGTAGGCTTCTTATTATTTGCACAAAGAAAAAGTTAATGCAAAATTAAAAGGGCATGCAACCATATTATTAAGTCTATTTTTATTGTAAAATTGGTCAGGTCCCTCATAGAACAAATAAAAAAAGCAACCGACCAAGGCTTATGCATCTTAAGTATCAACATATGTACAAATAGAAATCAGGATGAGCATGAAAGCTCTCCACTAAGCACAGTTTCCTTACAATCTCTGAGCAGGTCTCCTAAATTCTTCAATTTCCTTTTAGCAAACAAGCCCTCCCTATATGGAGGAAAGCAATCTGTTATAACATGTCAGTTACACCTACCAATTCTCAAGTATCTTTTATAACAAAAAACATTAGCATACGAATTCTGAAATGTTCAACTTAAATGAACAAAGAAATGATATATGCCAATTAGACTTATAGACACACCTGGAAAACCTGATAACTAGACAGAGGATAGATGAACTTAAAATTAGCTTGAGTGCATACAACAAACTTCTTGGTCACACAGAAAAGGCAATATCATACTAGTGATAAATAAAGACCAAGAAAATAGTATATCTTTCTTTTACCCCTTTAGAGCCTGACTTGGATTTGTTGCTGCTATGATTTGAAACTGATGACTTCTCCTTCGCCTGTTTCTTTGTTGTTCCAGTCACAACTTCAAATATTGTAGGCAGATCATTTATCATAGTAAAGAGGCGTTTCCTGTGTCAGAAATTGCCTTTCATGAGTAAAAAGAAAATATAATAAGACTCATAAATCCTGTAAAGCATCACCAAAATAGTTCATTTCGATTTTCTCTCTGCCACGATTTCAACACCACCAGCCCATGTCAAATAAAAAATCATGTCACTACCCGTTGACACCCAGCAGTCAGGGATTTAATAAATGTGCAATGAATGCATAATCCAAAAACATGCATCCATAGACAGATGACACTAAAAATTTTCGGCAGGAAATTTTACAATAACCAAAGGAATCCTTATCATCCACAGGGTCTGGTGAAGCTGTTAAGCTCAGACTTTTTTATTAGTCTTTCATTGTATTTAAGTCAAGCAAATCAGAAACACAAAGGACCGACCTATTTGATAAGGCTACATGTCACGATTAAAGTATTACCTCTGAAGTTGATAAATAACATAGCTTAAAAATGGAGACAAACTGAGGGAAAATTTGTAGATATGTAAATTATACAACTTCTATACTTTCCCGTATTTTGGAAGGATGGTAAAAAGAGATAGTTAACAAGAGAGGATATACCTGTCAGTTTTATCAAAACCAAATCTCGCACCAAAATAGAATGCCACTGCAAGTAACCAAGCATCACTGTGAACAGCAACCAGAGACAGCCAATCCTTTTCTTGCATGCCGTCTCTGGCAAAGTTGATTCCTAATGCAGGTTCTGGGAGCTCAGGAGGTACTTCTTCGGCAGGTAAGTTAACTTCCCACTGTTCATTAGGAAACCCATAAAGGCAAAGATTCTCCTTCTCTGACAGGTACATCAGTTAGTCAAATACAGTACGCATCAGTAACTGGCAGATATAGCAAGTAAAATAAAAGATCATTTTTATTTAGCATAGTTCTACAAATCATCTGCAATAGAACACTAGAGGAAATCTTATCACACACACACCAGGGAAAACGTACCAAAAATTGGGTTGTCATAAGAAGTAACTTTGAGCATCATTATAGGACGACCATGTAATCCAAGATCAGAGAATGCATCCAGTGTAATTATTACATGCTAAAAGTACTTACTAAAGCATAATACAAACAACTTGAAGAGTAAAAAGAGAAACCAAATCTTTCCTTGGTGACTGGAAGTGATGTTTATGGTGGACAAATAGTGGAAAGTGGTGTAAATGCTTGCTAGCTTCATTCAAAGAAGTTTATTGAATTTTGAAGCTAAGGAGTATCGTACGATGATATGGATCATATCCTTCCGGTTTTACCTTCCCAATAATTTAACTTTTTACAAAAAAATTTCAAGTCGTGTATGCCATATATTGTCAGCCTTTTCTTCGAAAGCCCCCTTTTATGTTGTCTTATATGATATGCTGTGAATTGCATGTTATTCAAAAATTAGATATTGCATGCTTCCTCTATGTTTAGGATAAGAAATATGCCTATGTTGCTTATTTTTATCAGAATATGCCCATGTTACTAATATGTTCATGTTTTGAGAAAGGAAATAATGAAAAGAAACAAAGATGATGTGTGAATGCATGAAATGTTCTTAAAGGTTTTGGTTGTATGAACAATGTGGGATGGTACCAGAGCTAAAAGGCAGAGGCAAACCATCTTGCATGGTCGCGGAGATTGACTCACTCGAGTGCACCCCTATTTTTCAAGTAATGTACACATCTTTTTTTTTTTTTTTTTATAAGTAATGTACATATCTTAGACACTACTGCACTCATAAGACCTCATTAATGGAGTTCAGATCCTTGTGATTGCCAAGTTGCCAACACAGCACGTATACGTGTGTGAATTGTTTTTATTGCACTTTAATAACGTTTCCTAAAAGAAATGAAATGTTTATAAGTTTACTTAGAACTTTGACAAGTATCCTTCAATATCTCTAGAAAGCTTCCATGAGTTTTCGCAGCAGTTAAGAATTGTTTTTCTTCCAAAAAAAAAACTGCGCAATCTCAACTCCCAAAAATATTGCTTCTGCAATACCTTTATTGTCTTTTTGATAAATAAAATACTAATACTCACTTGAAAATGTGCATCCATCAAAAGGGTAAGTTTTATACAGAAATGGCAGAGAATGGGAAAAGATTAAAACTAAAAAAAAAATGTGGATTCGATAATCATGTTTGCTAAGAAATATTAGCACCAAGTTTGCTGAAATGCTCGAGTTAGCAACGTAATGGAAAAATGCAAGACCAAAAAAAATATTGAGAGCACGAATTTTTTGAACCAAGGACATTTGAACTTACAAGAATTCACAAAAAATAAAAGAGGAGTTTGAAAGAAAATTAAGTGAATAATCCAATTAAAGAGCAGTAAAAATTAATGAAAAGGTTTGGGAAAACAATAATGTTATAATGAATTGCAAAGATCATTGAAATGCATATAACATAACTCTAGCAAGTTCAATATAATTCATTACTCATAAACACTTTCAGCAAATAATTAGCTATAATGATTTTTTTTAGGCAGCCAAAAGACACTGCAACTGAGAAAGGTCTTAAGGTGGGAAAAAAAGAGAGCTTATTACCAATATATCCAAGTTCCAATGAGCAAGTTATCACGATGTTAAAAACAAAAGTGTATCCAAGAGTTCATAATATTCCAAATAAAGTGAAGAGAACAGTAATTGACTACGCTAATAGGTCAAAATTCCGTTCCGCGTAACATTATGCTTAAAGGACTGAAAAACCCAGTCCTGCAAGAGTAGACACCGAAAACTTCTGCGTCACCAGTGTAAAATAAAATGTCTTCACTTCTTATTAAACACTAGAAAATTACTGCAACATTATTAATGTAAGAACTAAAGCAAAATTAGCATATATGGTTCTTAAGAGTAGGGCAAGCTCTGAGGAAAGATCCGAGATTGCAAAGATGGAAGGGACTAGTTCTTCCGTTGCAACCACTGCATGTGGGCAGTCTCAAGCAGTAAAAATTTTAAGCGTATTGGAGTTATCATTTTGCTACAGAAAACAGAGTGACATACTGTAAACTTAAACGCATTGTAATGTCAAACCCACGCTCGTAAACCCACACACAGACTCAGAGAAGTGCAAAGGAGCGGAAATAAAAACCCTAACCAGGATCGCACTGCTGATAAAATTCTTCAACATCTACAAAACCACATGAAAAAAAAAAAAAAAGTCATTACAAATTTAAAAAATTCGAAAAAATAAAACTCAGAGAAAATAAATGAGGGAAAAGAAAAAAGAAACAAGAGGAATTGAACTAAAAAAGAGAGAGACCTGTGGTGAGAGCTTTGATCATGCCAGCTCTACGGCCCTTGAAGTCCCTGAAAACCTCCTCTACTGTGCGAGGGTTGTACTGTCCTCCTCCATCCATGTCCGTAGAGTGCCAGAGCTCGCTTCAGAGAAGGTGGAAGAAAAAGCAAAAGGCAAGAAGATACAGAGATATGACGGAGCAGAGGAGGAGGGGACAGAACGATAAATTAGAGAGTTCTCTTAACGGAGAAGCGAAGGTTTTGAGAGCCAAAGGAAAGGATTTCAGTAGGAGAAGCGCTTAAGCGGAGAGAGAAAGAGAGAGAGGAGAGAGGGAGTAATTGGGAATTTATGGGATTGTTCTTAAAAGGAGGGAAAGAGGACGAAAAACAATAAAATAATAAAAGAAAAGAAATAAGAAGGTCAAGGGAAAGGAATATCCGCAAGTCGATGAAAATCACAAAATAAAAAGAAAATTATGTTTAGCTTATGCGATTGAGTGTGACGCGGCATCTGTTTATTTGCTAGATTGATGCAGTTGCGATTCCAAAAGGAGTCGGGGACATGAAATGGGTTTCGGAAGGAGGAGCGCGGAAAGACGATGGATGGCGGACGAGGGAGCAAAGGTACGGAGAGCAAATCTGGATCCGAAGGCTAAGAATAAAGGATGGAGGAGAGGAGTGGGGCCGCCCTGATCTGAAGTAGACACGTGCCCTGGTAGGAAATTTTGCAGCACTTCCAAACTGGCTGAAATAGTGTAAGTTCATCCTGTCCAGACAGGGTGGTTGTACAGTATATTATTATTCGGGGGTTTATTTATTTAGTTTTTAATGTTTTTGGCAAAGCTCGTTTGTAACATCCAATCCAAGGTAATCACATTTCTTCGCCTAAGCAGTCTTTTCACTTGTAACTTGGTATAGAACCATTAAATTTTGTAATGTATTATAAATTAGATTTCGTTATGACAACAGTATAAGATGTATGTTTTTCACACTGTAATTTCAAATTAAAAAAAGACTCCAAAGATTCAATTCCATGCAAAAATGTCTGCAAACTAACGATCTTGTTTTAATTACGTAATTCAGATGAGATAAAATGAGATAATTTGTTAAAAATTAAAAAATGTACAGCTATAGCCCCAGTGCCATTACTATTTGACTTTCTAGGAATTTGTTGTGAACTTACTCCAAAAGAGAGAAGAAAATGTATTGTAGGGTCGCAGGTTGATAAAATGATAATAGATGTGAAACTTGGCACAAAAGTTTCACCTTGCTCCAATATCTGAATGGCTGCCTTCTCAAATCATATTTATCTGCTTTTGGTTAACAATACCCTTTTGTCTATGCAACATCGGCCAGCCTCTACTTTTCTCACCAGTAAAATTCCCAAATTTATGTTGACCACCCCTCATGAGTCAGTTCCACTATGGGTTGTTTGAATTCGTAACTCACCTCAATTCATCTCGTCATTACAATTTTTTTAAATTCTCATACAAAATATAATAAACAATTCAACTTTTTCAAATCTCAAAACAATAATAATATTAAAAATAATATTTTATTCAATTCGTCTAAAATCATCTCAACTCATCTCTGAATCCAAACGGAGCTAAAACAAGAGGCGTGTTTGTGTGTGTGTGTGTGTGTG
>QEOT01006790.1:121067-141197 GCA_003123785.1 Pterocarya stenoptera
AAAAAAAAAAAAAAAAATTTCAAATATCAAAACAAAAATAATATTCAAACAATTTTTTAACTTTAATATTTTTATTCAACTTTATCTCTCTTTTCCCAAAACCCAATAAAACATCTTAACTCAAACCATTTCACTACTATTCACAAATATTATAAGTGTCCGAATGAGCCCTAAGGCAATGATAGAGGGAAAGAAGGACAAGAGAAGCATCATGCACACCATCATTTTTCCCAACTATAGCAAATAAAACTTGGAAAATAGGCATCACAACATAAGAACTGTATTCTGCTTTTGCATTAACAAGTATAGAAATCTGAAATTCGGAAAAAGTAATTACTCATGAATGTATTGATATGTCTGAACGTTGTGACAGATGAGAACAGTTCTATACATGATAAGCCAATGCCCAGTCAACATAATTTCTATTTTTTACTGAAAATCTTTGCTTAGGATCAACAACGGTGCATGCTCAGTCACATATCCTGATAGTTAACTTTTTATACTATAGGAAGAGAAAATTTTGACCAGGGATGACAACATGGTAACCTTGTCATTATTCATGAAATGTAGTGATGCAAAGCAAGAGCTTGCACCAACACATAGCCTTACCTGGCCTACGACATCAATTGTACTCCATGGAGATCGAACAAGAAAATTGAGAATTCTAGGACCTTTCGAACTTTTCCCTATGAACCACTTCAGGAAGGGCAATAGAACTCCAGCCATATCCAGAATAGATGTGAAAGTGTTCTCCAGTAATAGTGCGGCAATCTGCAACACATAGACAGGAATGAAAAGTAATGTAACTAAAAGATCACATAGGTATGTAAATATATAATTCGCAGACCTCACAACTTGGGGGTAGGAAAAGTCCACGAGACAGGAAAAGATGTGCAATGGAATATAAATTTGATTGCAATAAACTGCAGGAATCTCAAGAAATTGGATGACTGATCAAGGATCAGGAATTTGGTGAGAACATATCCAAGAAATGTACTGACGCATCATGAAGGTGCTACTGAACACAGATTATGAAAAGATAAGTTTGTGCAGACCCCTTATGTTTCATTATCTATTTTTTCCACTATTACTTGGAAGCCGATCAAGCTTCTTACTGTATCTGTCGACAAGGTACACAATAAAGCTACTTGAGCGACCAAAAAGCAAAAGAAACTTATGAAACTCATAACGCTGATCAAAATAAATTTGCTGATCCCAATCTAGAAATAAATAAGACAGAGGAACATTCATGTCTCTAGCAGCATTAGACATTAGTAAGATAGAGCTAATTCCATGATGCCTTATTCGATATTCCACCAGAGGAATACCTTGTCAGGATTGTTTTTAGTAAGCACAGCTCCAACTGCACCTCCAAGTGATCTTCCAAAGACAACAATTCTAGATGTGTCAATGTCAGTCCTCTGAGAAAGATGATCCAATGCAGCCTATACAAAAGAAAGAAAGAAAGAGCCACATCAGTTGAGAAGAATGATAAGATCCTAAGATTTTGGAAGTTAAAAACAACCTAACCAAAACTCACACCTGAGCATCCCTTGTGATTCCATGCTGGGAAGGATAGCCATCACTAGCTCCATAACTGTTCAAATAAATAGTGTGAATTTAAACAAACAAGAAACACGGATACCTTATCGTGTTCAGCTACTAATAACATAAAAAAACAACAACAGAACATATTACATAAAACAACAAGTACATACCCTCGGTATGAAAGCATAAAAACGTTGCAATTCAACCTCTGTATCATTATGCGGACCATTTCGAGCCGATGGGCAATATCTGAGGGCAGTCATCAAGGCAAACTAAAAGCAACCAATCCCAGCCAAAAATAATGTACAAGACAAAACCTAATACAGGTGGAAACTAATGGAGAGATAGATGATAATAACAATCCAATTTGAATTGGAACTGGTTGAGATAGAAAACATTTATGCATTAAATGCATAATTTACCAAATTATATTAGCCACGATTAGAACCATAAGGATACTCCCCGCATTTTCTTGGAAGAATAAAATGGTTGGACCTGCAAAATCATAAGCACTACCTAATAAGCACTGGAAAGTATAATTAACATGGAATGCGACTATCTAGGATAGCAATAGTAGTGAAACACGCAAATCCACAAGGCAGAAGCATTTAAATGAGAAGCTAATTATACGAACACCTCAATTTCACGCAAGTAACATCATTTCTACCTCTATCTTCAAGCCAAAGCCACATGACCACACTAGGTTTTATCATGGCCTCCGTGTCAACCACTTGCACTTCTTTCTCAGAGCCTTAAGCTAGAGTAAAAATCAATAAACCCTAATCGTAAAGCTATAACAATGAAATCATAATCCAATGATCCGAACCAAATCCTATAAGCTAAATCCATTCAATCACGCGACATTTGGAGATTTGAATTTGAATCTTTACTCCAAGTTGCTCACAAGTTGAAATCTCACTCGCAGGAATTTCTAAATCAGGTATTCAACTCCAAACCCGCCAGAGCCGAACACGACAATTCCAGCTCGAAAACCCGAATTCAACCCAAGCACACGCACAACGAACAGAAAACTCCAAACCCTAACGCACTCAAACAAGCACTAACTCCTTGATGGAAATCATTAAACCGAAATATATATATATATTAATTAAGAAAAGGTTTGGGGAGTATGATGAGCGAGCGATGCGGATCAGACCTCGGCAGTCGGGGAAGAGCTTAATGAACCAGGCATGAAGGCGGACGCCGTCGGAGGACCGAAGCCAGACATCCTCATAGGCTAGGCGGAGGCGGGCGGGGGTGAGGGCGTAGGACTTGCTCAAACCGGGGAGGACCGGCACGTAGACGAGCTTTTCCTGAAAGGCTACCAGCAACGCCATCCCGGCCACCACTATGCCTCCCACTCCATACAGCAACGCGTTCACGTACGACACCATTTCCCCCACTCTACTCTCTCTCTCACTTTCCCTGTCACACTTCGCACAGCAACGTTATTCTTTTCTTCCTTTTTCTATTTTTTTCCTCATACATAGATCGGTATATAGGCCCATGGGCGGTGCTACTCTAACATATTTATATATATTATTAAAAATTTAAAAAAAAAATATCAATAAATTTAAAATCACTTCTTTAATAAGTTGACAAAAAATAAAAAATTTATACAGCGGTCCACTTGGCGGTAAAATAGAGGCGGCAAAATAGCATTTTTGATAAACGCATAGGATATTGCTACATCCACCGCTATTCCTNCTTAATAAGTTGATAAAAAATAAAAAATTTATACAGCGGTCCACTTGGCGGTAAAATAGAGGCGGCAAAATAGCATTTTTGATAAACGCATAGGATATTGCTACATCCACCGCTATTCCTGGAAGCCACCGTTAAGTATATTCATTTTTGTTTTATTTTTTTCCTTTTTAATATGTATTTTTTACACTTTTAAATATTTTAAAAAAATAAAAAAAATCGTAATATTATTAAAAAATATTTTCTTAATCATTAAATAAAAAAAATTAAAATAAAAAATTGAGCGGTAAACACCATTGATAACATGGAACGGTAAGACTATCATTTCCCTATACGCATATGGATGTGTACACTGTACATTACGTGGAATCTGTTCAAGGTTGGTTATTTGGGTTCGGATCAATACTAATTTCACCCAAATTATTATATGACTCATTTATGTTTTGTGTCTTTTAAAGTCGTGTCGTGTCAGCCAAATTCTGAGTCGGCTCAATTGTTTTTTTTTTATTTTTTTTATTTTATTGATCTCTATACATAGAGCATTATTAGTCGCCTAATCAAAGTTTGTTCATTATAGAAAATTCATTTTTATAAATTTAACTAGTCACTTTTCAAGAACACGAAATAATAAATCCTCCAAATCTATCACTATTTTATTAAAATATTGATTATCTAGTCCATTTCTATTATATGATCTTCCAAATTCTAAAATTTTCAACCAAGAAAATCTCAATGCAGAGCCAANATTTATGTTTTGTGTCTTTTAAAGTCGTGTCGTGTCAGCCAAATTCTGAGTCGGCTCAATTGTTTTTTTTTTATTTTTTTTATTTTATTGATCTCTATACATAGAGCATTATTAGTCGCCTAATCAAAGTTTGTTCATTATAGAAAATTCATTTTTATAAATTTAACTAGTCACTTTTCAAGAACACGAAATAATAAATCCTCTAAATCTATCACTATTTTATTAAAATATTGATTATCTAGTCCATTTCTATTATATGATCTTCCAAATTCTAAAATTTTCAACCAAGAAAATCTCAATGCAGAGCCAACCTGAAAATGGAAGACAATAGAGGAAAAGAAAAACTACAAAACCTGCTTGGTTTAATTTCATGATTTAGAAAAATTATAAAATGTTGATTAATTTATTGAAATGTTAAACATAAATCATGCAAGTGGAGGAATTTGATGTGGCAATGAACATCAAGTAGAAGTTTACTAGAAAAAATGAATAGGGGTCCCTGAAAAAAGAATTGAAAAAGCTTTGGGAGGTTGCATAAACAAAGCATTCCATTTCAAATTTGCCACAAATCTATCCAACCCCTCACTTATGCTATGGTGACTTCCCTTTCTATTACACCAAGTAAATTAGTTCTAGAAAAACCCATATCATACACTTCACAGTCATCTAACAAAGTCCAAAAATTAGACATCTGCTTCTTAGGCCTCATTTTTCCACCCATTTTTTCCTTATTGCTCAAGATCTTATTAAAGTCACCAAACATTAGCCAGGCTTGATGTCTAGGAACCTTAAAAGAGCGAATCAGATTCCAAGTCTCAAGCATATGGGATGAATCTGAATTCCCATAAATTCCTGTAAGTTGCCATTCCTTTTTCTCATCCCCTTCTTCTTTAACACAAGCATTTATCTCATACTTCGAGAAATTTGTCACAGTCAACCCAACATCCTTTTTCCAAAATAACGCGAGCCCAGCACTTCTTCCTACACTGTCTATTGCCATACAACCTTCAAAACCCAGAGTAAATATCATATTCTCTACTTTTCCTCCATACAATTTTGTTTCTTGTAAAAAGAGAACCTTGGGAGCTTCTTTCCTTACTAGGCCATAAAGAGCATGAGTTCCTTGTGAGTTTCAAATCCCATGAGAATTTCAACTAATGATTTTCATGGCTCTCAGCAAGGTTGGGCTCCAACCTCCATCGATGAAATTCTTGTATAACCATTGCTATCATTACTCATTTCCCATCTTGTCTTCACTAATAATGCTAGATTCATATTTTCTATTACCTAGAGCCCGAGTCCTCAAGATTTTTTTGGTTGAAAAATGGATTTATGACTTTATTGTCAGGTTGTGAGTTTTGTCTTTTGAAAAACCTCACCAAAACTTTCTGAACTTGGAGTCGAGAGTCTTGCATACTGATTTTGGTAGCTGAAAAGGAGACATGTAATAAGATGTAATGGTACTGGCTACCATTTTGATTAACATAGTTCTTCCTGTTGTGATAACAATTTCAATTTCCAACCCTCCAATTTTTTCTCAACTCTATTCAACAATTCTTTGTAGTTCTCTTTTTTTGTTTTATTGAAAGAAGTAGGAAGACCAAGATATTTCATTCTTGGAGAAGAGGCTTTATATGGAAGCCACTGAAAGATTATGGTTTTGGTTGTTGAGCTGGTGTTTTTCGTGATGAAAATGGAGGACTTGTTCATGTTGATTCTTTGCCCCGACCACTGTTGATACTTCTCCAAACTTTCAAAGATTACTTGAGCATTCCTTTCACTTGCTTTCGCAAAGACAATGGTGTCATCTATAAAGAGAAAATGTAATATTAATGGGCTATTTCTACTAAGTCTTATAACTTCAAGAGTTTCATGGGTTTCGGCTTTTATTAAAATTCTTGATAACGTCTCTGTGATCAGTATGAAGAGAAATGGTAAGATCAGATCTCATTGTCTTAACCCCCTTTGCGCTTTAAAGAAACCTCTTGGTGAGCCATCTATTAGGATGGAGAAAGTTGCCAGTGTGACACATTCTTTGATCAGATTAATTTATTGTGGCTATATCCCAATACTTTCATCAAGTTAAAAAGAAAACCCCATTTAACAAAATCAAAAGCTTTTTCCATATCAAACTTTATAACCATTAAACTATTTTCACTATTTTCCCTTTGAGATGATGGAACAGTTCATGGCAAGGGCGGAACTGTGTTGTAGTTTGGGGGAGATAATTTTTTAAAAACACTAATATAGTATGTAAATAATTATAATTTTTCTTTATATAATTAAAATCCCCCCCCCCCCAATTACTCAAGCTTCTAAATGTTTTATTGAAATTGTCCTTCCAAATCCCAATACTTACAAACCCCACTCTAACTTTTCACTTCACTTTACATCACCTGACACAGTGACAACTGACACCCAAATCTGCTGGTTACCAATAAAAAGTATAAACCTCGACTTTCTCTTTCTCTCTCTCATTGGGTAATGCTTTAGACTTCAGTTCCTTTATCTTTCTGACTTATGAGTTTCTCTTTCTTTCTCTCTCTCTGCTGCTTCAAATCTCGACTCTCTCTTTCTCTCTCTCGCTAGGTAATGCTTTAGTTCCTTCATCTTTGCACGGAACCTCTCTCTCTTCCTCTTTCTCTCTTTCACTGGGTAGTACTTTAGAAGAAGCCAGCCAGAGGCCCAAAAGGGTAATCATACATGGTCTACAGTGACTCTCATTTGTTCATTTGCTTATTTTATTGTTAGAGACATCCGTATGTTTTTTTTTAATGAAGTAAGCTCAGTTTTGTTTGCAGAAAAATAAGTTCTAATGTTTGGACTCTGTTACAGCCTATTGGGTAACTCTGCGGCTCCGCCCATACTGGTATTGGCAAGAGGCTAGAGAAGTTGAAAGGTTACTAAGTCATGGACACACTGTGCTATACGTTTGTCCAAGAGAAACAAAAAGGCCTTAATTCAAATTTAAGGTACATGATACTTGAATACCCTATGTAGCTATGCTGCTATTCATTTATAGCAGACTTTTGCTTTTAAGTTTTGACTTTGCTATACATTTTGTCTAGAACACACCTATTTTACTTTTGAGTTTTGACTTTGCCATAAATCCCCACCGTGTATCATGTATGTTTCTGCTTTGAATCTGATCTAGTGATCTGGTATGAATTTTCCAATTCTATAGTGATGATTATTCTGTTGCTTTGCTGATAGCCTGATAGAACATTTGCATCTAGAATTTTTGTTCACTTAGTAATAAATACAAACTATACAAAAAAATCGAACAACTTTGTATCATTACTTATTAGGTACTTCTCAGGTTTACTTTTGATCTATAAATTTTTCTTAAAGTATAGAAAAATATGAGCAAGCCAAGAACAATTGATTTAAAAAATAAAAAAGAAAGACCGGGCCAATTCGGAGAGTAATATACATTTAGAAATTCCGGTAACAACAGAACGTGATGCTTCTATCATTGGTGAGCGTTCCTCTAAAATTCAAGAATCCAACCTGAAGAGATGGATGTTACCTCTTTGGAACGTGATCTAGGATTACATCCATAAATATGAAAATTTCCTACTAATCTACAAAATGAGATCTAACGTGCCTATCTTAAAGCTGGTTTATATCAACCTAAACTTTCAGAATATCCATTTTTAGGAATAGGCAATTAACGTCGTTGATTTCAATTTTTTTGGTTTAAAAAATATTCAAATTGGTTGGAGTACTCACCATCGAAGAATGTTGTATTTTGTCTTCCCTGCTACGTTTTTGCTAAGAAATTAACGGACTGTCCAAGATCAGATGCATTTACTAATAAAGGTTATGACAATTAGAAAAAAGTTAATAATAAAATGAATTGTCCTTTAATAGGACATGTGGGGAGAGATCCAAATTCACCACATAAAAATGCTATAAAATGTTGTGAGGATCTAATGAATCAGTCAAGACATATTGACAAGTTAGTTGAAAACAAATAGCATAAGAGGTGGATGATAATCGGTTGCGGGTCAAAACTTTGATAAATAGTATTCGATAGCTTACGTTCCAAGTTTGTGCCTTTAAAGGTTATGATGAAAACTCTGATTCAAAAAATCAAGGTAACTTCATTGAAGTGATAAAACTTCTGGCAAATTATAATGATCAAGTTAATGGAGTTGTCATGGAAAATGCTCCACAGAATGCCAAATATACATCACTCAAAATTTAAAAGGAAATTTTGCATATATTTGCAAATAAAGTGCGAAATGTGATTTGCGAAGAAATTGGAGATGTCAAATTTTGTATTCTTGTTGACGAAGTTCGGGATGAGTCTAAAAGAGAACAAATGACTACTATTTTGAGATTTGTTGATAAAGATGGTTTTATTATAGAGCGATTTTTTCATATTGTGCATGTCAAAAATACTATGGCTTTAACTTCAAAAAATGAGATATGTATTCTTCTTTCTCGTTACGACCTTCAAATTGAGAATATTCAAGATTAGGGATATGATGGATAAAGTAATATGCGTGGTGAATGGAATGGATTACAAGTTTTATTTCTTAAAGATTGTCCATATGCATATTATGCGCATTGTTGGACTCATAAACTACAATTAGTTTTAGTTGCAGCCTCTAGAGAAGCCAAAGATGTTCATCAGTTCTTTGTCCATTTGACATCCATTATTAACATTGTTGTTGGTTCTTCTAAATGTAATGATGATTATAATCTGCTCAAGCTGTTGAAATTAAAAATTTGATCGCTCCCAATGAGATTGAAACTGGAAAAATGGTAAATCAAATTGGTACGCTACAAAGAGTTGGAGATACTAGATAGGGATTTCATTTTCAATCTGTTTGTAGTTTGATGAGGATTTTAGTGCTACTTGCTCAGTTATCAATACTATCTCAAATGAGAGATCAAATTATTCTCAACGTGATAATGCTGAAGCGGCTTACATGGTATTAACATCTTTTAAATTTATTCTGATATTATAAATGATGAGAAAAATCATGGGAATCACTAATACACTTTTTCAATTATTGCAATAAAATTCTCAAGATATTGTGAATGCCATGAGCCTGGTTTCAACCACAAAAATATTCATTCAAAAGCTGAAGGATGATAGGTGGGAGTCTTTGTTTACTGATGTTAAATCATTTTGTGAAAAACACCAAATTGATATTCTTGATATATATGGCCAATATACTAGAGCTCGAGGCAAATCTCGTCGTCAAGTTGATAAGTCATTGACAACAATGGAGCATCATTTTAGGATTGATATATTTACTGCTACAATAGACTTCCAGTTGCAAGAATTGAACAATAGATTTAATGACCATGTAATGGAACTTCTCATTCTTAGTGCTGCTTTAAACCCTAAAGGTGCATATAAATCATTTAAAATTGATGATATATGCAAATTGGTTAAGAAGTTTTATTCACAGGATTTTACTGAGCAATAAAGATTCATTTTGAGAATTCAATTGCAGCATTATGAGTTTGATGTGTTGACACATCTAGATTTTTAAGACATGTCAACATTATCTAAGTTATGCAGAGGACTAGCAATTTCAGAAAAGTCAAATATTTATTATTTGATTGATAGGTTCATTCGTTTAGTATTAACTCTTCTAGTTTTTACTGCTATTATTGAGCAAACATTTTCTACTATGAAATTTATAAAAACTAGATTGTGTACTCGAATGGAAGATGAGTTTCTTGTAGATCATTTGCTAGTTTATATTGAGAAAGAAATTGCCAAGAATTTCACTTCAGAGATGATAATAGATAAATTTTATTTCATAAAAAATCATCGTCGAGCTTAATTTGAAGAAGAAATCCTAAGTTGAAATTTCATTTTCTTTTCTTTTTGTAATGGTCTTTAGCAAACTACCCAAATCCTAAGGAAAATTATCTTATAAGATGATTTATAGACATGTATTTTTTGTATACAATTTTATAACGTATGATTATGATTTTTTATATAGTCATGTGTAAAAAACACATATTACTTATACTCACACATACCACACACTTTGTCAATCGCCTCCCCCCCAAAAAACACCAAATTATAGTTCTGCCCTGGTTCATGGACTATTCTCGTGTTCTCTTTTATGTTACGGCCTGAAACAAAAGCTGTGAAGAAGAAAGCTAATATTGGCTAATATGGATTTGAATTGGTTTGCCAATATTTTGGTAATGATTTTATAGATAACATTCGTGAGACTAATTGGAAAATATTGGCTCGGGACACTTGGGTTCCGGATTTTTGGGATGAGACCTATGTTTGTGCGATTCATTTGTCTCAAGAGTTTTCCACTTCTGAAAAAATTTTGCACCGCTTCAATTACCTTATTTTTTATGATACTCCAGTAATGTTTGTAAAAAAGTGCCGTCATTCCATCTGGGCCTGTTGCTTTATGATTTGGGATTTATTTTAAAGCACCAAAAATTTCTTCCTCGGTTGGCACAACACTAAGGTTTGGTTTGGATTGAGAGTTAATCTCAACCCATCTCATCTCATTTCATTATTATAACTTTCACAAATTCCTACATAAAATACAATAAACAATTCAACTTTTTCAAATTTTAAAATAATAATATTAAAAAATAATATTCTGATAATATTTTATTCAATTTTCAACTTTCATCTCAACTCAATATTCAAACCTAACTTAAGTAATTCATTGTCTTGATCCGAGACCTGCTTCTCGAATAAATTTTCTAGTTGCTCCTGAATTTGTGGGTTTGAGGAAGTATAAATGGACCTAAAGTAATTAATAAAAAAAATCAATAATAGTTGGATCCATTGTCCAATTACCTAGTCCCAGTTTGATGGAGTCTATCGCATTGCTTCTTCTTCAGATTGTTATTGATAGATGAAAACATTTTGTGTTGGGGTTCGAGGATATAAGCCAAGCAATTCTTGATTTTTAATGCCATAAGATTTCCTCATTCTTCATTTGTTTTTGGAGATTGAATTGAAGAAGCTACTCTCTTTCTTGATTGTAAAGAGGTGCAGGACTACATTGAATTTCAAGTAGTACACGTTCTATATTCTGAATATTAGCCTAAATTCTCCCAAAGTGAGTTTTGTTCCATAGCTTGAGGGCTTTCTTTGTGGATTTTATTTTTTTGCTTAGTATGTTAGCCGGATTACCCCTATATTGTTTGCTTCAAACTTCTTGGATTATGATTTGGCTGAATGATTTGTGAATCTAGAACTCTTCAAACTTGAATGACGAGACTCTTTGTTGAGTTGCTATTGTGTATAGCAGAAATGGATGATGGTCTGAGGCTAAAAAAGCTAGATGGTGTAATGTTGTGTCCGAAAAACTAGTTGCCATTTTTTATTTGCAATTGCACGGTCTAATCTTTGTTCGATAAGAGCATCGCCAAGTGTGTTATTCGACCATGTGAATTTTGGACATGTGTATCCAATGTCAATAAGTCCATGGTTTTCTATTAGAGATTTGAGTTCTCTAGTTGGATTTGAGGGGATCAGACGCCCCTTATATTTCTCTGATTGATTAAGAAGATCATTAATACCTCCCATACAAATCCAGGGTCCTAGGATCGCTTGATGCATTGAATCCAAATGGCTCCAAAAGTTTGCTTTAAATTGCCATTAAGTCGGCGCATAGACATGTGATTAACCATGGTTGATGCAGATGATCTGAGTAAATTAAAACTGAAATATCATTATATTAATATGGACAAGTTCTATTTCTAAACCCGGACGCCACAAAAGTTATAGGCTCCATTTTTTACAAGAAGTTGAATAGCTAACAAAATGGTAGAAACATAAACTATTTACAATAGATTAGGTGCGCCCTACTAATATTTTTCCTAATATTAGCTCTTAAACTTCTAATTGCCTTGAGTCGAGCTAAACCTCAGCAATTCCATGCCATTGTCTTTATTCAAAGAGGGGAGGAGGGGGGGGAGGGGGGGATTTTGAAGCTTGCCACTCCAGCTTTTTTGGACTTTTTCTAGCAATGGTGACAAAGACCTACTGTAAGGTGACGAACAGACTTCCCTTTTAATTTGTTTGACTTGCCCAAGGAACCCGGTTGCAGTTCTAGCAGGGTGAGAGCCAATGTAGAATCATTTGAGTGTTGATCTATGGCTGAATTTCATCAGAGGGAGCTGAATTACAAGGCCTTTTTGACGCTTAATGCATGAGGTTTACTAGTGTGGGTGAGGCCGAGTGAAGCGAGGCATGGGTCTGAGTGGGACTGGAGATGGTTAGTGTAAGGCCTGAATCAATTTGGCTGAGAAGGCCCGATTTGCTGGCATTTCGGGAGTGGCAGAGAGGACTATATCAAGTGTAGAATCGGGCACGAAGTGGCTAGCTTTTAGGGGAAAGATGGGCTGGAGCTAATAGGCCTTGAGGAGAAAATATTTTCAGCTTGTTTATCTATGAAAAGTGGGCCTTGTCTAATAAAAGGTGAAAATATAGAGTTGGGCTCAAGAATATGGGTTGTGGATTGTTTGGCCCTACGTTTGGCTTGATATGCTTTATACCCTTGCATTGCCGAATACATTTGGCGCCATTGTGCCTTCCATGGGGTGTATCTCTTTGCTGACACCCCTAAATTTTGTGATGTAAATCCGACCTGCTGCGCCGTGCCATCTCTGAAAGCCTTCCAACCCTAACATGGAAGCCTTCCACAAACCAAAAAATAGCGAAGACTACTCTCTCACTAGAGTCTCTCCACACTACACAGTGTTTTAACTCCTCCTTCATGAAGTTAACAATGGTATCCCGTTGAAAACTCATCGTAGAACACAAACTATCAACAGAAACAATGGACTTGAAATCCCTTATCACTCAAACTGAAGCTCTCTCATGGCAAGACCTACATCTCGAACTTGCACCAGAAATAGCAAAAAACACATCAGATATGGCACTAGTAGGCCGATTGGTAGCTGATAAACCCCTCAACAAGTTTGCAATTCACTCAAGCATTAAGGCAGCCTGAAATTTCATCCAAAAATTCCTCATTGAAGACCTGGAAGCTAATCTGTTCCTATTTACTTTCCATTCTCCACAGGACAAGCTCAGAGTGCTCAACCAAGCACCATGGAACTTCAAAGGTCATCTCTTAATCCTAAAACCTTGGTCTCTAGGTTCTACATTACAAGAAATTTGTCTTAAACACTCCATTTTCAATGTTCAAATCCATGGCTTACCATTAGACCACATGACCTTTAAGAATGCTACAAACATAGGGAAAGCTTTAGGTAACCTGGTGAAGGTTGAAGAAGACCCATTATTCGGCATAGTATGCATAAAGTATATTAGAATTAAAGTTGAAATAGATGTCACCAATCCTCTGCAGCAAGGTTTCATATTAGCGATAGTTGGTAACCAAGAGACTTGGATCTCCCTTAAATATGAAAGGCTATCTGACTTCTGTTATGCATGTGGACGATTGGGTCACTCCTAAATCTTCTGTAACTATCACAAGACCCCACCCACAAGCCTTGCCTTTGGACCATGGCTGCGAGCAAAATATATAAGCTTTTCCACCATTCAACCATTTCATCAAGCACCAGGCACTCAAGAATCAAATGAGCTCAATATGATTCCTCACACCCAAGCTATCGAGACTCACGGTTCTCAATTCAAAAGATCTTACCAGTGATAATCAAATGGGTAACACAGATATGAATCTTCAAATTCTCTCCACAGCAGGGCAACTGGAGCTTCATCGTTTCTTTCCTTCACCGGAGGCTTCCTCTGTTCAAGCAAAGAAAACTCCATATTCGGTGTCCCAAGAACCGAATTCACTGTTCAACTATAATGCAACAATAGGATTCAACTCGGCACCTACCCACTTCAATTACTTCACTATTGGACCATCGCTCAGCTCAGTCTTGCCGAATCCATCAGTCAGACAAAATTTATACCTCTGTTGGCGTTCATACGGAGTACACGAGTTGTGCCAAATATTGCCAGCCTAATATATAGGTATGTATAGGGGTGTCAATATGTGATAAGACCCGTTAACTCAACACGATAAAAGCGGGTTAAGGTTTAACCTTAACGGGTTTGGGTCAAAACGGGTTGACCTGTTAAGACACGATTGTTTAACGGGTTGATAACGGATCTACCCGTTTTGACCCGTTAAGAAAATTAAAGTTACAATTATATCTTTATACCTAAAAATAAAATTGTTGAGATTTTAATTTCGATATTTTTAGTGTTTGGATTGTAATTTTGAACTTGTAGCTAGTTTTATATTTGTTATAGATATTGTGATTTTAACATTTATATAAAAATTATGATAAACTTAATTAGGTCAAACAGGTTAATTTCGGATATGTTCAACCGATTTACATAAATAGGTAAAAACGGGTTGACACAACACGTTATGTTAATGGGTCGTGTTAGGGTTTAAGATTTTGACATGATAAGCTTAACGGATCAGATTTGGATTGATCTATATAGTATAATATACATGCCTTGACACGACACGAACACGACCCGTTAACACGATTTGACACCCCTAGGTATGTACACGCCTATTTGGCAAACAAATTTTCATATCTACTTCTTTATAGTCTAAATTTATTTGATCCATGCTCAAATGTGACCCATTCCTCCAAATTTGTTATTTCATTAAGGAAAGTTATTGAGGTGACTCTCATTTGTGCTATATGTGTTAAAATGTAGGTTTGCAAATCGATTTTTTCTTGCATGCAGCATCAATAAAAATACCAAAAAAATGAAAGTAATAAAATATAAAAAAATAAATCAAAATAATAAAATTTTTAAAAAAATGGATTGGAAATTATAAAATTAAAACATAAAATTAAAAAGTTAAACTTATAAGCTATGAATGAAACAAAAAAGAAATAACCTAAATTTTTGAAAAATTAAACTACTTAAGATTATAAACTCAAACAAAAAAATTAATATTATAAAATTTTTAAAAAAATCAAAATACTAGAAAAACAAATACATCATAAAATTAAAAAAAAAAAAAAAAGAAACTTAAAAGGAGGCCACCCACGAGAAGTGGCTCTGACCAGCCATCCAAGGGGTGATCCGTAAGGGGGATTGGGTTTGATTTCAAAATTTTCTTCCTAATTTTATTGCCGTTTTCATAATTTCTCAGTTTTTCTTTTTATTTTTCTTCTAATGAGATTATTTTATATGAAATTCTTAAGGTTTTTATATTTATAATTTTAATATTTAAACGTTTATTTGATGTCATATTTACCTCTATAATTTATTCTATTACAAAGAATGTATTTATCTCCAATTATATGGGGTGTATGGCATCAGGGTGGCCAATGGGTAGCCGATCACCCCATTTTAGGGTATAGTCGGCCACCCCGTGTGGGGTAGTATGGCATCAGGGTGGCCACATCCACTCCTGGTGGGGTGAGAAGTGGTAGCCGCCACCTCTTGATATGGTCATATATTTTTTTTAGAAAAATAAAATGTGAAAAATAATTCTATGCAACGTATTTTTTTATAAAATATATATATATATATTCTCAAGCCGATGTGTAGAACACATTAATACAGTGTTTACACGATATAATTTGATTTGAAAGATAAATTTTAAAATTTCATTCTTATAAATCAAATATTACTATTTAAATAATGTGAATGATGTGCTCTACACAAACTTAATAATAGAATAACTTAATAATAGACTACATACATAGCAATATATTGAAGTGTAAAACGTAGTTTTAGACCACATTTTAATTTAATAATTGATATTAGTTAATGGAAAATATATTCATAACTATTGCTTAATCATTAAAAACACTTTTCAATAATTGGTAGGACCCACCACTTTACCAAATCTCCATAAAAAGTTAAAATTATTTTATCTTACTTCTAGAAACCAACTCATCTCATTTTAACTCAAACATCTTACTATTATTTACAAATTTCTCATCTCATCTATGTAACGAGACCTAAGGAAATATCCACTCGCATGTTAAAATAAAATAGGTTAGGAACCGAGCTTGAAGATTGATCTAAATAACCAAGCTGAAGGAATTTCGAAAAATTATATTTTGATTAAACATTTTCCTTTATCTCTCCCGTCAAGTAGGATGTGTTTAGTTGTTGAATCAATTCATCTCAAATCAATCATTAATGAGATCTACTATTTTTTCAACTTTTCATAAAAAAATATAAACTCATCTCAACTTACTTCATACATTCAAACATGTCTCAATAAGATTCACAAAATACTACTATTCACAGATTAGCATCCACACATAGTCTGAAATGACTAGTTATAGACACGGTTATTGGGACACGGATTGGGTCCAATTCCGTACAAGTCACTACCACTCGTACCAAAGATGATAGGCACCAGATTGGTTGGAAAACTGCCTTGAACCCTGATAAAACATCTTGGGTCTAGTTTAATTTTGGGCCAAACAGAATCCAGAAATGAACCATATTCAGAAACTTAAAATTCTCTTTGATAATAATCCCATTCGTGCACAGAATTGGTAGCAACACCAACAACATAAGGGATGTATTAGCAAAGTTGAATTAAAAGCCCAATATTATTACAAAACCATGTCAATATCCTTCATAACATTATGCAAACGAAACTAATTAGTAAAGATCTTCGTACGATGTGGCAACTCTAACGCATTTCAGAAGACAAGCAGGAAACATAGAAAGTAAAGTGATGAAGCCAAGGATGAATTGCCTGACCGATGATACGGATCATCGATCATGTTTATTTCCCATGTCTCACTGGACGACTGAAGCACAGGGATGGGTGCCTCCAGAAACAAGGCCTCCACTGCAATTGCACTGCATGGATCTAGAGAACATCCTAAAGCTACCGTTACCATTGCTATTGGAGACATGCTTGATGTCAGAGCAGGTGGTAAGGGAAGCAACATCTTGACCAGTTTCAAATTGATGACTATGAAACTCGGACATTTTTTTACTTGAATGCAAGTCAACACAATCTGAGGCACAATGAGTGTTGCTAGTGGCGGCCGGNAGTTTAAAGGCATATCTAACAAACAGGATTTCAAAAGATAAACCTACCCTTGAATGGTGGTGAGAGATTTGTGAAGGATTGATCATGATATCTGGATTATTCAACAAGTAAACCGGCTTCATTTGACCTTCCACGATTCCCTTGACACAACTTGCATCTCCATCTAGACACATGCATAGACAACTCATTAAAAGTCAGACTAGCTTAACACTTTACTTGAGCTAAAAAGAAAAAAAAGGCCCCATTTCATGACCCAAGTTAAAAAGTGAACCATAAATATCAATGTAATCCAAACCATGTGGGAGGAATGAGCGTCTAGAAAAGATAATTGAAATAACACTTTCAACTCTAGGCCTATGAGCCATAACATGAGAAATGAATGTTTTTAAGCCAAATTTTCTATAGAATCATATCTGTCAACCAAGCATAGGTTACATGTTTACAGATAAATGAAACACCTTTTTCTTCTTGGCAGATAAAGTGAACACTTCTTACTACAAAGTAACAAGAGTAAAGGAAATAAGAGAAAATAGATTAACTTGTTCACACAGCTCAGATAGTTCCCATCATATCCATTACAAGCATACAAAATTCCCCCAAAAAACTCAAAACTCTCCTAAATTATGACAACATTCTTTGATTTGGTTGGCCTTTAGCGAGGGGAGGGTGTTCAAGACATTATAACTAGTTCCTACTCTCTACAATATCTTTTTTTTTTTTTATAATAAATTTCATCGATCAAAAAAGTTTTATAAATATAAAAGTCTGTGCCACACAAGGGATACAGAAATGATGTAACATAACATTATGACAAACTCATGCAACAAAGAGTAAATACCAGATTCAGATGAAACACATCGATCTTGACAATTGCTCCCTCCCATAATATCCACTTTATGGCGAGATTGACCAGTCAACTGAATTGGGGACGATTCCTGGTCTGCTAGTTGGAGACCTAAATGCTTTGCATCGTGACAAAGTCGTGGTGGAGAGCCCGCTTTCATTCTTGCATTTTTGGATAAAGATGACAGAATTTTCTGTTCATCTGGATTCCACCACGAAGCGAAAGGAACAGCAGAATGCATCATTGAATGAACAAAATTACACTTCAATTTTTTTCTCGGTAATTTTAGAATATGTATAGGGTCAAAATTATCTCTCTCTTCTGAATTTGATGCAAAATCCACAAGATCCTCAACAGCAAGCAGGTTCCTTTCCACTCATTTAGCATCAGCTACTCTACAAGAACACGAAAATTGATGAGTAGTTGTATTAATTATGTCAAAAGATGCACAGTATCAGTCTGAAATCAATGGAAAAAATCCAAAAACTGAAGAAAAGATTGTCCCAACACTTTAAAAAGCTAAACATGTGCTAATACTCGCCACCAAGTAAATGCATGACTTTTTATTTTCTTGCATGGATAAAACAGTGCCCAAACTTTTGAGAGAGAACACCTTCCTTCTAGTTACAATGGTAAGCTAAAGCCACACTGCTTGACTAAATTAAAATGATTCATTGTTAATGGAAAGCTGTAACAAGGATAGGAATTTTTTTATGAGTAAAAGATATAGGATAGAAATTAGAATCTTCAAACACCCAAAGTTGTAATCTTCAACTAATAAAAGAAATTTGTGGTCTAACTTTGCCATCGCCAGCCATTTTGCTCATCATTTATACTTGATCTTTTGCTTTTTAAATGCTATTACTTTTTCCAAGTAAATCCAATTATGGAAAAATTAATAATTAATATTTTTGGATTGAGTCTTATGCAAAATTATCATATAAATTTTAAGGAAATTTGCCTACTTTAGATATAAAGCTTACTTATACTTTTAGACATCTGAAACTATTGCGCGAAAAAACCAGTTGGATTACACAAAATTCCATTTCTTGAGGTGACTATTTAGGGCTCGTTTAGGAGTGAGATGAGATGAGAATTTTGTTAATAGTAGTAAGATATTTTGTCAATAGTAGTGAGATAGTTTGAATCGAGTATTTTTTTTTATTTTGGGAAAAGAGAGAGAAAAAGTTGAATAAAAAATATTATAAAGTTAAAATATTGTTATAATATAATTTTATAATATAATTTTTGTTTGGGAATTTGAAAAGGTTAAATTGTTTTTTATTTTTTGTTTGAAAGTTTGGGAAAGTTGTAATAATAAGTTTGAAAAAACTGTAATGATTAGTTTGAAAATGTTTGTATTTGAATTATGTTTGGGAAAGGGATGGAATGAGATGAGATGAGTGGTGCAAAGAATCAAATTACCCGTCTTATTTGCAGTAACAAAACTTAATTCAGAAACATATTCTCCTCAAATGCAATATCAGTGGATACATTAATTGATAAGGATTTCCTTGCATATGTTGTGCTGACCATAGGCCTAAAACAAACAGTTGCACTAAAGAGCCATCAACCACATGTTTCTTACAGACCAAAGTCTCAACAGAGAAGAGAACACCAAGACCTCAGCATTCTCATTTCACTATTATAGCAAGAGGACAAAGACCATATTGCCATTAAACCCAGAAAACTTTTTTTTTTTTGGTGAGTGTACTCCTAATAGCTTATGCAATTAGAAAAAACCGAGCCACTTTAATTACCTAACATTTCCTTTCAATGAAGGATCAGGAACAACAAGCAACTCGTCATATAAATATTAAAAAGAATGCTCAAACAACATGCACGTTCTTGTAATTACATGTTCTACACGTGCATGAACTAAAGTTACAACAAACCATTTGGTTACCCCTACAAAATTCTATATTTTCTATCAAAATACATGATTCCATAGAGAGATGATAATGAAAAAGTTACTTTGCCTGTTTGGGGTTTCAAGGGAAAAACTAAAACATAGTTTGAGAAGAACTTTAATGAAAAACTCGATCTAGTTAGTCAAATATTGAAATTTGTTCACATGCAAGAATGCAACAAAATCTGTACGGAAAACCTCTTGGGAATAGACCGCTGAAGAGGGTGACAAAAATATAACAATCAGACGCAGGAAAACACCAGAGCAAGTCCAATCAGGCAAATGAATCAGAGCAATGCATGAGACACTTTGGTCAATAACTCACTCAGAAATCTGTGAGCAGCAAACCCAGCCTACCCAAAACAAAAAAAAAAAAAAAAAAAAAAAAAGAAAG